>JAQGAI010003392.1:0-10827 GCA_034696905.1 Lepidocyrtus violaceus
ACGGTGATTCGTTTTCATTACATTTGAGGAAAACATTCCGATCGCCGGTCCCTCCAAAAAAAAATTCCAACCCTCACTTTTCATCTAAACATTGTTGTTCCTCGGAATTCCTAACTATCTATCTACCTGTTTCATCAAAATTGGGAATTCATTGTTTCATTTTTCCTTTCATTGTAACCGTTTTTCTTTCTCTCCCTTCCCTATCCCTACCCAAAATGCAGTGTCCTTCAACTATCTAATATGTATCTCCTCTTGAGAAAGTGATTGGAGTTCCCCTGCCGGCTTTTCTAGAATTTGCAGTGGGGAGTCCTCAAAAAAAGAGCATAAAAAAATAAAAATGGAACCCAAAATATGTAATTACCAATGTTCTTTAATGTCTTTTTAAATAAGTGGATGTCGTTCGTTGATGTTACGTAAAGTGAAGTACCCACATCACTACAACCCCTCCTTGTAGAATTCATAACCTTGTATAGAAGATAAGAAGCCTATGTAGGTAGGTAAGTTACATCCAAACACATGTCAAACATTTAGCCGATACCAATTGTAGAGAACCTATACCATGTGAACAAATATAAAAAAATCTCAACAACAGTCCTATTTTAGGTGGTTGTTGCGGGTTGCATCACAGGCATACGTATTGCATTTTGATCCCATGTTACTGACATATTGTGAGGCAACGACAAGGGGGAGATGAGCAACAAGTGTGTGTGGGACTTACCTTTCTCAAGCTTTGCCATCATCATCATCACCACCATCACCATCGTCGTCCCAAAAACAGTTCCAATATGGGAAACTCAAGATGTACACTGCTGGCTGTGGTCATGGGAGTCTAGAGAGCTTTTCTTCATTTTTCCCATCGCCACCACCACCTCCACTATGCCAAGAAGCACAAATGAGAAAAAGCATCTGCCAGAGAGAGAGATCCATCCTTCTCCCTTTTCTAAAATGCGTTTTTGTCTACGTAATAAACATACACACGGACAATTTAAAGCGGTGGTGGAATAAAAGAAGCCAAGGGAAGAAAAAAATCAGGAGAGGGAAATCTAGTACGTAAATAGCAAACAAGCAAATCAAGCTGCTTCTGTTGAAAAGCTCGTCTTCTTTTTTTATATTATTATTATTTGATATTTTATTTTCTTCGTAAAAAGGGATTTTTTTTGTTGTTGTGAGGCTCAGCCAGTTTATCTTAAAAAATCAACTTCGAGAAACCAAAACCATCTATAAGAGATCGAGAGAGGGGGATGAGGAGGGAGAGAAAGAAGAAGAAAAAAAAATACTAAGAAAGGAGCAAAAGGGCAAGTTTAATGTTCTTTCTTCCATTGCTCCTTCTTCTTCCCTAACAAATGATACTCATAGCAGGGGTTTATTTTTCTCAAGAAAAGAGAGAGGAGTTGGGACCCTTTTATAAGATCTTGTTCATGGTCCCTTTTTTCATCATCATCATTTTCTTCTTCTTCTTCTCTACCTTTTTTTCTTCTTTTGCTTTGGAGCATTTTTGGACTTACAAGCATGAAACTCAACACGTTTCAAATATAACAAGGCGGAGATCGGGCTTGTTGTTCACGGTACTCAAGTTTCAATTTGAGAAATATGAAGTTCAAGACAACTCCAAGGGAAGAAGATGAAGAAAGTGGAGGAACATAATTCTTTCTATGCTTTTCGGGGATGCGGAACAATTTTTAATTCCCTTCGAAAACTCCACATCATCCATAACAGAAACAGATTCAAGCTGATGATCTGTTCAGTGTTCTTGGGAGAAAATAGAGGGACATGGCATGATGGGCAGATGTATACACGGGACAAAATCTGTTCTGGAGGAAAAAAAGTATCTTGCTCTGAAAAAAATGGTATGTATAGTATACCTATCCTAATGACAAAAATAGTAGTCAGCAACAGAGGAGGATGATGAGGATAATGCATGCCCAGGTATATAACAGCAAAAACGGGACAACTGCTCAGATCAGAAAGTTGTGTACTCAAAAAGTTACCATAAAACCATAAACAACTTATGCTGACGTCATATTTATGTCTTGGCTACCTTTTTTCTTCTTCAGAGGACTTCCATCCATCCATCATGCATCTTCTTGAAGACATGAACATGGAGATGCGAAGTGAACTGGGATCCCTTTTCTGAGATGTTATGATGGGGGACAACATAACCTAACCATTTCCCCCTTTTTTGGGGGTAGCTTGTTGCAGGCTTCCCTAAACTTGTTGCGTTTGATGCTCCAATTCGTCAAAGTGTAAAGTAAATGAAGTACCCTCAGACACTCACACTACTTTACAGAGAGGCACCAAGAAGAGGAGTTACCTTTTGAAAAGGGAATCTTTCTGTGAGTGACATGGCCTGATTTTATTTTCTTCTTTACAATTTAACAGAGAAGAAGAGCCCGCTGCTGCTGCTGCTCCTGCATACGGAAAAGGTAGTCTCTTAATTTCAACCAGAGAGGAAAAAACTGTAAATGAGCAGCATCACATCAAGAAGTGTACCTTTTACATCTTCTGAGCACCCACATTTCTTGATTCTTCTTCCTCGGAAGGAACAACTGAAAATCTGATGGACCCGTGTGCTCGCTCAGCAAAGAAAAAGTGAGCAGTCCTTCCTTATACACATCTCATCTCATCTCCCTTCTTTTGAAAAAAAAATCCACCGTATCACATTATTCAAAGAAAAACATTTAAAAAAAAGAGCAAGCAAGCACACCACTTTTATTCACCCAACAAACAGTTCATATTTTCCTTTGTTGAAGAATAAACGTTTACAACACAAGAAGACAAACTCTTTTGGCTTTTCAAGAGGGCTGAAGAAGAAACAGAAAAAAAATCCGATGCACTTTTCTTTTTAAAAAAATAATGGAGAATGCTTTCCTCTTAACTTACTTATGCAATGCATCCATGATAATGGTTTTCCCTCTTGAAATATAAAAATAATAATCACAATGGTTAATAGACTTCAAAAGTACAATTTCTTTGTACTGGATTTGGATGTGCTTATCATGGATCATATATCCCCTATCATGTACCAATGCTGGAGTTTTACATAATA
Organism: Lepidocyrtus violaceus; assembly: GCA_034696905.1. Lineage (NCBI taxonomy): Eukaryota > Metazoa > Arthropoda > Collembola > Entomobryomorpha > Entomobryidae > Lepidocyrtus > Lepidocyrtus violaceus. The sequence goes on from JAQGAI010003392.1 coordinate 3,047, forward strand.
ATATTATGCGCATGGTCCATGTTGTTTATTCCATCGGTTTTTTGACAATTGTGGATGATGTCGAGTGGAGTAGCTCACCATCATCTTGTGTTACATAAACAGTGTGCATTATAGTTGAACAGTGCTTGACCTTATTGTCCAATTTGTTCAACATTTTAATCCAATCAGTTTAGAAAATACCTTTTGAAGCCTGCGACCAACAAGCTCCTCCATATTCTTTTTTTTTCTTTTACACTTCAAACTTAAGCCATGCATGAGTAGAGAAAAGGAATCCAACCAAATCTCTCTAGAAAAATGCCTTCAGCTTCATCATGAACTCGAGCTAAGCTGAGCTCGATGCGATCATGCCAGAAATGGAGATACTCCAACCGATAATTATTTTTTAATAAATCGGTAGGTGTGAAGTGTTGACGGCTATTGGCGATGGCGACTCACGTAGAAAAAAAAATACCAACCGTATACATAAGTTACTTATTTTTTGCTTCAGATAGCAAAACCTCAAGTTCAACAGCATTACACATAAGAACCATGCTATGCATACCACCTAACTTTTTTTTTCAAATCGATTGAAAAGCAATAATAATACATAACATGAGAGAATAAGTTCAGTTTTGGTATCCAAGCTAATTTCACAGACACCTCGGCCTGTGAAACCGTGAGAGATCCAATTTGCATTCCACCACACCACCACCACCACCTTTTCAATTCAGCCTTTGACAATGAAGAGATGTTACACTTTTTATGATAACAAAAGAGCTCAGCTTCAATTCAATTCATGTTAGCTGAAGTAAATTGACTTATGAGAAGGGAAAAAAGTATTTTTGTGCGCGATGAATTCTTCAGTCCTTGCCACCGCATCATCGTCGACGTCGACATTGTTTGTACCCAGTGGTTTTGAGATTGCCACCTTAAAAATATAGTAATTAAAATTGCAGATTGCACTGCATTTTCGATAGTTTTCCCTTTGCACAATATCCTTAATGATATGTCTGGTGGATGAAATCCTAAAAAAAGCATAAATGCATTTTTGAAAAGATTTTTATTTTCACCAGAGCAAAAGGACTGACTTTGCATATTAAAAAAGTCTCAGGTCGTTTCACCATGAATCTCTGATAGAAATCTCTAGAGTTTGTTATCATCATCATCGTCAGCTCGAAAGAAATTACTTATGTGAGAACATCATCCTCGTCCGAGAGACTGAAGAGTGGACCAAGCCATGCAATGAGTTGATGTCGTCGACTGGTAAAAAGCGGATACCTTGTTTTTTATGAGAGTTGCCTTCTTCTTGTTCATCCTGATCCTCATCACATCACCAAAACACTATCATGATATGATCAACTCTTTATTCACATTCCATTATTTTATGATGGCTGCTTGACTAATTGAGAGCCGCTGCGATGCGATGTTTGTTCCTTCTTCTTATTCTCATTCTTCTCTCCTGCCACTTCTCTTCCCTCTCTCTGGTCTGGAGCAATAATCGAAAAAGAGAAATTTGCCTAAAGGGATCATCAGCTCGCCAGCACCAATCAATGTTAACTTCACAACCAATTTGATTTAACCTTCATTTTGTCTTTTCACTCTTCTCATCATCTCACCTGTAGTAGGTAGGTAAGTACATACATACATGACTGGGGTAAGTCAAGTGTGGTGTTCACGAATGTTTACGATTTATCAATTTTTACACACAACCCGGTGGTGATGATGATGATGATGATGATTATGATTATGCTGATGATGATGAGAGAGAATGCCACACAACTTAGGATAATGTACTCACTGCCTCTTCTTTCTTCTTAACCAGACCAGACCAGGATAAGAAGGAAGAAGATCAGATCAGAGAACCAGGCAGGGGATATGACGGTCTCTTAATGAAGAAAAAAGAGTCTCAAGTTGTGATTGAAATGAGTAAAAGATAATACTCAGGATAATGGTGGTGGTGGTGAAATAGAATGGGATGAGAATTAACTAATCTTAAGGGAAAAATTCCTTCCTAGCTAAGGTACCTACAAAGAACTTTCACCCATCCATTCTTTTTAAACTGCTGCTGCGGAATCTTTGCAATCCTCACCAACCACCCACATTTTTGTTGTTGATGCTGTTTCCCCAGCCATTTCTGCATCCCCTCTTCTCTCACAATCAGTAATGTAATGGGAGTAATAATAGGTAATAACGGAATACTTAAAATGTTACGTGCATGCCATACCATTCGCTACTTTTTTTTTCTCTCTCCCTCTCCAAGTCCTTTCTCCGTCTTGGCTGATGCGATTCTCTCACTTTGTTCAGCAAATGTTTATTGTTGTTGAGAAAAATATAATAAATAACCGGTCGGTATGCATGCATGGCTCATCATCATGGGTATTATTATAAACAATGTGTTTGCAACGCATCTCCCTCCTAAATTAATGTTGACCCTGGGATTTGAAACAGGTAGAGTCATAACTCCTCTCTTAACAATGTTCTGTTGCGGTATTCATCATTACTTATCTTGCTGCATCATAGGTAGGTAAGTATGAAGAAAGACTTGAGCTTCTTTACTCACATTTTGTCACTAACATGAAGTTTGTCAGAGGTACCTACTCATCCCTCATAGAAAGCTAGCGGTGGACTGTTATGCAAAGCCCGAATTTTTGTTAGGTATGCAAATATTTTACCACCAGCAGCAGTAGCCATGTAGCCAGCTACCCGCTCGATTAGTTTTTTTAATTTACTTTTTGAAAGATATTTTTTTCTTCATCATCATCTTCTTCAGCATTCCTTCACATCCTCCATCTTCCTCTGAGAATATTTCTCTGCCGATCTCCATTGATGATCCTGAGATAAGCAAGTTGAGATTCATTGATGAAGGAACAATTTCAATTAGGCATTGTTGTAAAAATGAAATGAAGAGAGATGTGCAGATATTTTCATTGACAGTCATTTCCAAGCTTAAAATTGAATATTATGATGAAACAGTAGAGAAAACCGTCAGACTAAAAGCGTCAACACATTCTTATACGGAATTTTCCCGAAAAATTATTGTTTTTTTTTGTTTCGAAATTCATAGCAAAATTAGGCAACATTTTATTCAAACAATATATTTTTCCTACATTGCATTGTTGCGAATAATTTAGGTATTTTTATATAATAATAATAATAATAATATGCCGACAACTTCTTAGGAAAAAAGGGAACAACTCCGCTTTCTTTACATTTCGCATGCATAACTTTTTTCGCTGGCTCTTCCCTACCTGTCAAACATAAACAGGGATTTTTCCTTTGAAAGAAAGAAGAAAAAAACACGTTTGAAAGGAATTTATCAAGGAAAATAAAAAGGTCAATTATATTTTTTTATAATGATCAAAACATTGCTATCATAACCGTCATCATTATCATTTTCCCCCTCATAAGTAGTAAGTATGAATGCAGTTGCTGTATATCAGTTATGTCCAACTTATTACATGATTTTTAAAAGAGAAAAAAAAGATTGCAGACGGATTAAGAAGAAAAAGATGAGAAAATTCCGTTGCATGTCACAAAAATACGATTAAGTATTTCTAGAGATGATGTTGATGTTGAAGTTTTTGATGCCTTTTTGCGCATCCCGAGAAGAAACCTGCCCAACGAAATTCTTTTCTCCTGCCATGTTGAAGATTTTTTTTAAGCAAGCAGCATTAATAACAACAAACTGAATGAAAGCTTTGGCTTTATAGCTCTGCGGACGTGATGACTGATGATGAGCCAGAAAAAAACTTTTTTTTTTCATAGCAGGCAAGGAGAGAGGGAGCAGGACAACCCCGCAAATTCAAACGGACGACGGTGTCTCAAAATCTTCCTCTCTCCCTGACTTATTATTATGAGCGAAAACGGAACAAAGTTGGAGGGAGGAAAAATGAAAGATTCATGCATGTCAAAATTCTCTCTCTGAAATGAAATGAAGGTAAGCAAAAAATAAAAATCCGCGAAAGAAGACGAAGATGAGCCTTGTCAATGTTATTTGGAGAATGTGTTCATGTATGAAAGGAAGAAAATCTATATCCTAAGCAATTTGGTTCTAGTTAGGCTCATTTTTATTAAAAGACATGCACATACCTAGAGAAAAATATGCTTTTTTTGCTATTATTATTTTTTACCACCTCAATATAACAACTAGCTTCTTCTTCAAAGATTGGATGGATGGACGGGTAGAATAAATAATAATAAAAAAGGGTTTTCGCGACTCTGGTAACTAACTACCAGCCATGTTCACTTTTTTGCATTGAGACCGCAGGTACAATATTAAAAGTTTTTTTTAGTGCTACCCTCCCTCCCCGAATCTATTCCTTGTTTTAGCGAAGCATTTATTTTAACAGAAAAAAGTCGCCCATTCGCCAACATCATTATAATCCTCCTCATCATATACATTCATATATGCGAGTAGTAGTAGTAAGTGAGAAAGCTGAAGAGAGGGATTTTATTGGATTCTATTTTTGCTATTCATAAATTATATTACGTAGTCAGCCTTTCTTCTCCCCTGTATCTATGCATGAGGGACACTATTTTTAACAAAAGTAAATTTTTTTTTACCCTATGGAATTCTTTTAAGTAGTTGTGTCCTTATGAACATGAACATGTTTGAATGAGCGGCTCTGTGCAAAACAAAATATTCATAGCCAGTTAGTCAGCCAGTCAGTACCTAAAAGCTAAGTAAGCTTTTTTTAATACAATAATAATAATTGTGCACTTATGTGTGAGCCGAGAGAGAGAGAGGGAGAAAAGCCACCAAAAAACCAACCCCAGGAGCAGGAGCAGGTTGGGCAAGAATAATTTCATGCTCATAAAAAGCTATAATAATGCACAATAAATCCCGAGTCTTTGGTTGGATGGAATTTTTATTCTGTATCAAAATAAAAATAAATATTCAGAGTCAAATTGAATGAAATGGGTTTTGGTGCTGCTGTACTTGTTACTCCCCAGAGACTCCACAGGTATTTTCCCTTCTCTACCCATACCCTAGTCAGTGCAACAAAATGTTTCATTTAAGACGAAGGAGAGGGAAATTTTTTGCAATGTTTTTTTGCACTCAATCCCCTTTGCAAATTGTATGATGATGAGAGCACAGGAGTCAAAATCGGATGGAATTCCAAAATGATTTATTTCCAACAGTTTAAGACTGCTTTTTTTCAAGTACAAAGATGATGTTTTTCAATTAAAAGCTACAAAAAAACTATGCTATGGATGGATTGCATTTTAACTAAAAAAAAGTAGATGATGAGTTTTATATAAAATCCTTGCTGAAAGTTTAAAAAAAAAATGCACCCAACAACAAATTGGTTGTTGTTACAATGGCTGAGGAATGAGTTATTACGGCGAGTTGGCGCTGTTTAAGATTCATATTGTGACACAAAGGGAAGAAAAACAGCCATTTTATCATATTAATTATTTTTTTCCTACTTGATATTAGCATTTAAAACAGATAGTTGTAGGGGGAAAAGTTTTTTTGTGTTGTGTCCTCCGTTTCCACACTCAGCTCATTCCTTAAAAGTCGCAAAAATAATTGAATAATTGATTGCTTCGAGAAGAGGAGTAAGTAGGAGAAAGGCCTTCCTTACAAACACAGAGCGTTTAGTTCTTAATCTGTGTGTAGGTTTTTCGGATGATGTGATATGATCTATTGTAAACTCTCTGAGAATTACATAATGGGCATAGATTCTGCTCCCAGATTAGATTTTGAAAACTATTCAAAACGAAAGCAGGAGCCACTGCCTTTTCATAACCCAACTCAACTCATATTTGTATCTGAAGACAAAGGGGAAATGGAGGACAAAAAAAGTAATTTGACTTATTGCTAGCCAAATCATCCACAAAAAGTGGAAGCCGTCTTAAGTGGGTGCAAAGAGCAATTACATCAAACTGGCTGCTAAGGTGGTTGGTTTATTTCTAGTCGGGGTGGCGGACGAGTTGGGTGGTATCCTCAAATCATGATCATGATCAAGCCATGATCATCATATCATCATCAAAAGTTTCAAGATTGTGAGGGCTGCTGCTTCGAAAAAAAATCAAAACATTTTTATTTGCAGGACAAATTGACAAAACTATAAATAGAAGCGGCAGACTCGATAAAAGAAATCTCACCCTTTTTGCTAGAAAGATAGATTGAGAAAAAAAACATTCCCATTTCTCTCCTGCTAATAAAGAATTTCATAAGAAAAATGTCATAAATCTGAAAACAGGGAGCATTTCTCCTTCGCACATAAACAACATTAGCAACCCAAGCCGGTAGGAAAAAAAGTTGCTTATTCTTCAATATTAAAAATCATTTTTTTAGCTTCATCACACAACCGCTTTCTCTGCAATAATACGTTATATTACCCATATGACTGCTGCAATATTAAAAGACTTTTTTTTACAAAAATAAAATAAATAAAAATACTTCATATGACTTCACCTCTACTGCCAGTATAATACCTATATATGGGATTATAATGACAGGGATCATGATGACGATAATAATGAAGAAAGCGATTGTGTTTGCGGCAACCGCTTTTATATGTTCCCCCTTGTCTTGTTTTTTTTTTCGGTACATTTCTTCCCGAAGAAGAGAAAGAGGAAAAAACTCACGAATTTGTTTTGTACAAAGTGATATCGGTGTTCACAACAACAGGTGGACTAATAAAAAAAGGTGACAGACCGCAATTTCAAGATTTAAGAGGATTTTCTTAGGGTCTCCCATGAACATGCATATTACTCAGAATGGGAAGAAGAGAGAAGTCGCGGCGTGGACAATACAAAAAAAAATCTCCTTTGACTTGGTGAGTTTTTTTTGCTGCATGCATGCATGCTGGTCGTACCAATTGCAATTGCATGGTTTTTTTTTTCTTTCAAAAACATTTAAGAAAAGGGAATTCAATTTCAACGTGCGGGAGTCAGTTGCAGAGTCATTTCAACACAAATATCCAAGAAACTAGCCGGTCCTCTAACTACTTTTATAACTTGGTTTTTTTTGCTCATATATAAATCGGAATGGAGAAGAGAAAAGGCAAAGCACGTTTTCGCATCTTGTCTCAGCTCCTCTCCCTCTCTCTCAAGGGGAGTTAATATTCAGAAAACATATTCTGGGAAATAGATTTATATTTTTGAAATGAATTTATCACCAGTTCTGTGTGGAATAACATGACCATCAGATTAGGTACTTATTTCGTTGCGGCTACCGCTTCTTTATCTTGCTGAGACTAATGTAAGTATTACATAGGTGCCTTTTTTCATGACTATATTTCTTCGAAATACAGTTTTCAAAATTCAGATTTATTTCGATATTCAAACAACATTAAGATGAACAATGGTAATCCTGTTACAACAAACTTTACAAATTAATTTTACTCACTCGCTTAAGTTATGTACCTACCTATATTACTTTAAAATAGCTGTAGCATTTCACTTTTTCTCTGATTGAGACAAAGTCCCTTTCAGTTAAAAAGATGTGATTGTGGTGACCACGCCGAAATTCTTTGAGAACGCAACAGGTAGCCCCAATGCAATGTTCTGGTCCATTCCCCAAACCCAATCAGTTTGAGTTCCTTGAAGTTTTCCTCCTGATTGCGTGGCTCATCGCATCCCCTAATTAAAACAAGTGAGGGACAGACTGGAGCCGCAGAGCAGAGCCCCCAGCTTGATAGCAATGCAAAGCCAACGAAGAATAAAAACTTAAAAGAATGAAAAAAAAACTACATTTGATACTGAAGCGCAGATAGGCTTTCTAAGTGAAGCTTAGGTTCATGATGCAGTACTGATACAAGCATCACCATACGGATTGATGAGCACTCATG
>JAQGAI010003393.1:0-10825 GCA_034696905.1 Lepidocyrtus violaceus
ACGGAACCAAAGTAATCCCCTTCATTTTCCCGATTTTTTTCTCTCTATTTTAGAGAAAACAACAGTTAAAAATAATTTTAATTTTCAAACACGAACAGCCTATTTTTTTGTTCAGAAATTTAAATATAAAATTAAAGTCTTTGACGAATTATTTTTTCCGTTAAATTATCCTTACCAATAAAATTCCAAAATGGAAACAGCAACAGCAGTTGACTTTTTCTACACTTCTTGATCTTTGGCACAAACGGCTCAACTGAACGGATCACTCTCTTCTCACGCTACTTGATCTGATCTGATCTGAAGGAATATGATATGGATTGATTTGAAAATATCAGAAGATGAAAAAAAACAAGTTTTTTTCTGTCCTTCCTCGCCTCAGGGTTGTTCGTTAGCATGTAATGCAAAATCCTTGAGGATTTTCTCTCTTAAATAGTGTTACTCTGACTGAACCAAACATAACAGCCAAATTATATATAAGCTGAAGGAAACTGCTCTGTAGATATTCTTGTAAACAAATACATATTGCGAGCTATGTAAATAGTTGTACCTGATTGTTATACTGGCTGTGATATTCCATACAGAAAAAAAAATGATGAAAATGACGCAAGCACAAAAAAAATGAATATATTATTTTATCAAGTCAACAGTCAACTTATCTTATGAAGATGAAGATGATGATGTCATAATTATGATAATCATGCTATTTGTATATCTACGCACATATTGAAATTCATGCATAGCCTGTGGCAGATTTTTTGCCTGGGCTATTCATAAACTTTTTTAAATGCATTTTTTTATTTTAAAACGCATCTCATAAGACGTAATTAAGTTGATATGACTAGACTTCACTTGAATTGCTAATCTACTAAAAACTAAACTGCCGGTTCCACATGACTGGAATTGCAAAGCGTTCGGCCGTCCGTTCCGTTTTATACCAACTATCACTTTGACTTTTTGCTTATCTCTCCCAATTCATGATTGAAGCTGAAATATATTTTCTTTGCAATGCTTTGATGAGTCGGCACTGGTCCATGTCTTATTTCTGTTTTGTGTTGTTATTTTTGTGACTTTTTCTTGGGATAATAAACCCTGTTTGTTTGGGAGAGTGGATGATTGTTATCGAGTCTCAGAATTTTAGACCCAGTTTTAGTGACTCATTCAACATAAAATGAGTCAAACTACCCAAAATAATGCATCCTTTTTTATTCTTCGCTGCTGTTTTGATTTTGAGTAGGAACGATCAAAATAACTTCTTTTTTTTCCTAAAAAATACGTCTACTTTTTTAACGATTTCTTTTTCTTATGAATAATTTTTATGAATCATCAAATCAAGGGTATATGTTTTTTTTGGCAAGGCGCAAGCTGGCCAGAGGCATGAGATGATGATCTATAAAAGAAATTGCGTAATCTAAAAATTTAACTCAGCTCAAATTTAAGTCTAAAAAGAAGCAATAAAAAATGTAATGCAGACTGCCGTAAATCCTGTCATCGCGTTAGCTAAAAAAAAACCTCATTCATTTTTCCACTTGCTTTGACTTTGCCCTGAGAGCAATATTCTTCTTGGAATAGAGACTTGATTTATTATCATCATCAACCAGTTCAGCGTAAATCTCAAGCGAGGAAAATTGTACAAAAGGTCAGTCCATGTTATGTTGTGAAGTTGTCAAGTCAGAAGATTGACTTCTCTGACTGAACCAAAAAGATCGAGACCTAATGATCGGCTGGTCGAAATGAAGCCAAAGCTGGTTAATTTTAGTTTTTTTTTTTAATTCAAATGATGATGCTGATGATATGATTGATAGTAAGCAAATTAATTGAGAAAATAATTATTCTGGGAAAAGATAAACGAGATGATCAACATTACTTTACATGCGCGTGGAGTGGACTCAGGCTTATTGATACATGCAAAGAGTTAGATAACAATTAATTTGTTCCTGCTCCTTCCTGGAACTATTAGCGCTGTTTATCTTACGAAGAAATCATAAAACTGGATCGTTTTACAAATTAATTCAAGCAACCGATTTCAGAATATTTTTTCAAAGTTCCAATTTTCCAAATCATTTTTATTTCAAAGGGGAAAGTAGCATGAATAATTTATGACCACTCATTTTAATTTTAGCATAAAAATACTTAATTTTTTGAAATTTTGTTCAAGATGAAAATATTCATTAACATCGTAATGCCCCTCACGAAACCAATCTCTAAGATATTAAGGAGGCTTCACTTTAGGTGTCTCAGGTGCTGGCCTTGGCCTTCTCACCGGAGCCTTCCTCTTCATTTTCCACAGAGCCCTGCTGCTTCTTCCTGTCCTCATAAACGCTTCGGTAATAATAGTTCCAAACATCCCAGCGGAGCCCATACTGCCGAAAGTGCAAGAAAGAGATTTTCTCCAAGGAGGGGACCACCTCCCACACATTCGAGTTGTACAACGCATTTTCCCAGAGGTAGCAGCGGATCTTGACCGTCTCCTCAAACCCCTTTGGATGGTCACTGGGATCGTCATCATAAAAGGTGCAGACCAACTCAACCTCCTTCAGATTGGTAAGGCAGCTCAGGAAATTGAATGAGATGTTCCCAGTGTCGCAGACAATCCCCACATATGTCACGGTATCGTTCTTGAGGTTGGGGGAAATGGGACTGGCCTCCCCGATATAAGGCCCTTGAGTGGTGATGGTCAAGTGGTTCAAAGGAAGGTGATTCACGTTCCGGAGGAACTTGTCGATGGGCCAGAGCCCTCCGATGAGCATCTCCGAGCATATGGAAACCCTCAGTTTCTCCATGGGGGACTGGAGCGTCTTCAAAATCTCGAGGGGGTCATTCACGTCCACCCTCTGGATTTCCAGCTCCTCCAGGAGGGTCAGTTCTCTCATGTTCTTCTCCAGAAAGGATGCCGCATCCCCGAACTTGAGGTACTTGAGCTGAGCTGCGTACTTATCCAACAGATAGTTTCCCATCTTGCTGCACATCCTGTTCAAAGAGAGACGCTGGAGGTGGGAGTGTTCCGGGAATGGATTCCCATCCAGGTATTCCTCCAACCCCTCTACCACCTCCAGTTTTCTGGTTTCTCCGAAACCTCTGTAGACGCAGTTCAAATTCAAAGTCCGCAGATTAGGAAAATGGTGAAGGATGCTTTGGACAGTCTTGCAGTATTCCAAATGCCTCGAGGATCTCGACTCCTCATAGTCCATCGTCCACACCTGGCTTCCAAACTTGGTCACGAAGGAAAACAGTTCCAGAGTGTAGGTTTCATTCACTGCCGCCCTCCCATCGTCACCCTCCCCATTTTCTCCTCCTTTCGGAATGTTGAACTGGTTGATGATCACGTTCCTCCCAATCAATGGATTCTTACGGTGGTTTCCAAAATGTTCCACAAATTTCGCGATGGTCCCTCCATCAAAGAAGTCATACACCGTTGGATACCTACCCCCCGCATAAACCTCGGGATTTGGGTTGCTCTCCAAATGATAGTCCACAAAACGGCACCACGGCCGGCACACAAGGCGACAGTTGAACATGGCCCCCCAACCTTCCGCTCTTGTCCGACAGCAGCCACAGCCCCGCTCTGTGGTGCCATCATACAAATGATTGAAGATGAGGGGGAACACCTCCCCAAACTTCCACCCATTCCGAGACCTACTCAAAATCCGCTCAAACAGGAGGCAGCTCTCACTGCAGCTCTTCAAGTCCAAGGGGTCCACCCTGTCAAGGACGTGCTCCCAACTCTGATGAATTTAAATATTTTTTTAATTGAGATTTAAACTAAAGTAAACGGATTATGAAATGTTTCGATTTAATCTCATTTTATTTTTCACGCTACATCTTCATCCAAAAGCTGGAGCGCATCCATCCTCCTCCCAGTTTAATTAGAATTGTGTTTAATGGCAAGTTTGCATGAAGTTTCACTAGTCAGTCAATCAATGTTACATAAATGGAGTCTCACGTCGCCCCAATCAGTTCAATGCTGATCTTGATCCAAAATATGATAACCCAAAACTTTTCCCGGTGATAAGCAAGCGAGTGAAGCAAGCAAGAATTTTTTTAAAGCAAATATTGCTTCAAGCAATGGTAAAAAAAATATCCATGACATTTGTGTCCATGTCCTTACCTATATCTGAGGGCCAGCTGCAGTGCCACATTGTTGCTCTCATACTTCCCCAACAACACTGTCAGCCTGTCCGCGTGACTCTTGGCGTCTTCCAAGTTAAGTGTGAGCACATCATTCTGACTCCTCAGATGATCGATCCTGCTGTTCAGCCTGTCAATCTCGATCTCCACCTCCCTCACCCTCTCCCCATCCAGGGGGACCCCCTTCAAGACCAGCCTATGCTCAATCTCCCTCACGGAGCTCTCAATGGCCCAGGGATGGACCAAGTGCTCCACCACCTTGGTCGAGCAATCAGGTCCCAAAAGCATCAGGTCAAGGCCTGTAATCCCACTCTGAGATAAGTGATGATGCTGTTGGTGGTGATAATGTCTTAAATTTTCCCCCACTCCTCCGACTCCCCCTCCACCACCACCACCACCACCACCACCATAAGTGCCAACATTTTTAAACTGATTGTTATTGTTATTACAGCCCGTCATGATGGTTGCCGGGAGCATGCCGTTCCCATTCTCATTATTATGCCCGTTACCATTCTCCAATAAGTCTTGCTGCTGGAATGGAGGTGATGATAGGGCCACTTGCCCCATTTTCCCTGGCTGTTCATACTGATATGGAGGAGGATGATGATGGCTGCTGCTGCTATTTTTAACGTAGCCCTGCTGCTGCTGCTGCATGGAATGTTGCTGTTGCTCCCTTTCCCCAACCTTTTTACTGTTATTGTTGGCTTGATGAGCTTCCTGGGAATTGATGTTTGGTGGTGGAGGAGATGATAACGTCACCGGGTTCCCAACCATGTCCTCCATACCCCCACCATCACATTTGGAGGGATGCACTACCAAGCCTCCATTATTATTCCCCGAAACTGATCCAGACTTTTGATTCTGCTGCTGCTGCTGTGGTGGAGGGGCCCCATTGTTCCCTTTATTGTTTCTGACACAATTCCCCAGTTCCGGTGGAATATGGTTATTGTTCGGGATGATGACTGCTGCTGAGGTTGATGTGGATGTTGATGATTGCCTTTCTATGGATGAGTGGTTGTTGTTGTTATTGTTGTTCATGTTGTTCCCGCAGCCCGGATGCCTTCCCTGCGGTATCGGGGATGACGTTGACGATGATGCCACCATTGTGGACATTATCATAGGATGATTTAGATTCCTAACGGCCCCACTCCCATTCGAAATCATGGAGGCCACGTGGGAATACATTTGGGGGGAATGCTTCAGTATCTGCTCCAGTTCGGAAACCTAATGGGGGTAATGCGCAATTCCAGATAATGAAAGGCCCATTTTTATCGTGTCAATATTGCTATTTGAGTTTGATTATTTTTTTTTTTGCTTTTTACCTTATTTCGCAATAGATCCCTTTCCTCCGCCAGATTCCTTAGGGCCACCCTCGTCTTCCCCAGCTCCCCGTCCTTCTCACTCAATGTATTCCGGATGGCGACATGCTCATCCCGGATCAGCGCCACTTCCCTACAGATGGATGCCAACTGGGACGGATTAATTGCACCGGAAGAGGATCCAGATGATGACGATGATGACGAGGCAGAATTTCCCGAAACTGGGGAAATCTTTTGAGTCTGCTGTTGATGGGCTTGATTTTGATTCTGATTCTGCTGCTTATTCTGCTGACCACCACGACCGCCCCGTCGAGGAGACTGGGATGATGTAGTTCTATTATGGGAAGCCAACGCATTCCCCACAGAGGATCTTTTATCTCCGTTCCCATTCGCGAAAATCATTTTCTTTGCAGAGCTCATGATGGAAGCGGAAGTCGTGACCGGAATGTCCAGCGTTTTCGGGTGACACTTGGTGGTGGTGGGATTTTTGGAGGTCATTGTTCCTCCCACCACGTTTGGCTTCGGGGTTGGCTGCACTTTATCCCCTTTTCTGTTCATTTTTTTCAGAGTTTTTTTTTGAGGTTCGAGCTCAAGTATCGATTTTTTCCCTTCACAATTCACATTTTTTACTCCTCCAAAAAACTTTGTAACTTTCCCAGTCTGTAAAAAAACATAAAAAAAGAAAAAGGCAAACATGAAACGAAAATGTCCTCAACTTTATTTACATTTTTTCTAGCAGAATAGGAGGTTCAATCTCTTAATGCATAAGCCATATCAACAACACTTCCTTCCTCTAATCCCCAAACAGCACGTCCCAAGTATAACAACCAACTTTCACTCATTTTTGGCAAGCAAACTGTCATTCCCGCACGGAAAATTGCTAGTTATCCCACCTACTTAACAAGTTTAAGCTGCAGTTTTTTTTCGTAAAATGGCTCAATTATGTTATTCCCTTACTTTTCTCCAAGCACAAAACAACACAGCCCAACATGTATTATTTTCCGTTGGAAATGGCTGTTACTTTGTAATTTGCAAATTACCGCAAATTACCACAAATTTTATTGGCCAGCCACACCACAACAATTTAAATGACGAGATCGGATCACATCACATCACATCATCGGCACGATATCCGAGAGAGAAAAAATGCTTCCATAATATTTTTCATGACTGTGTAATGAAGGGTTTGGGTACATTGCCAAAATCTGCACTTAAATTGGATACCCGAAATTGGAAGGAAAAATTGGGATTTTTTATTTTTATTTTTTTGAATAAAAAATAGTTCCCCCAAAATCGGGAGCAATAACAATGAAATTGGAACACGAACAGAGTAAAAAAACGCTGCACCAGACCAGACCAAGCAAGCATAAACAGCGTCGTCAGTGGAAAGAGCTTTGATCTCGCAACAGCTTTGCTACTTTTTTTTACTTCCTTCTCCGCTCCGGGCTCAATCCCAACTGAATCAAAAGGAAAAGTTTCCCTTTCTCTTCAACGGTTTTTCCAAAGGCAAAAACCGACCCTACCAGATAGATGGAAAAATAAAATTTGAGAATAGAATTCTGCCTTCCCGCAGCGCATAGCTGGTGCATCCACTCCAGACAACCCGCTCCCAAGCTTTTTGCATGCTCTGTGCCAGCCAACAAGGTAGTTTATGTATTATTTTTTACTCATTTCATTTTCCTTTCCTGGTTCTACGGCTGGCTGGCTGGCTGAGGTTGGCGAAACTGAACCCAACTCATTTAGCAACATGAGCATGAACATGTCAGGCGTTTTTCAGGATGTCAACATTGGCCATGAATGAGTGGAGGGAAGTGGAAAAAAAAGTTACTTACTACACGCATGGCTTGCTGCTTTCCATCCTTCCTTGCATTTAGTATGTACACTTGTTTGTGAAAAAAAAATGAACAGTGAAATGAGCAGTTTTTTATGTTCCCTTTTTTTTGTTCCAATAATAACGCGGTTGACTGCGCGTCACAGTCGAAGTGAATTGGAATGAATGCCTACGTCTTGTGGAAAGCTTTGGTAAGGGGGAAAGCTTTTCTGAAATTTGAGGAAGCGTTTAAGCTTAATTATTACATGCCATTTATTAAGTTGACACGTCACTTTGGTGCAAGCTTACGCAAGAGAGAGATTACAGGGGGAATGGATATAAACTAAATTGTCAAGATCCGGAAATGCTTTGGAAAATTCGATGAATCTTTCTTAAAAGATCGTGAACAAAACGATATGGGTCATTAATTCGAAATCGTAATGTATTTGTCTGTTTCCACCTGTGTATGTAAATTCTCAAGAAGTCTAACTTTTGTAACATACAATTTACTACATAGTCAACCAATTTGTTATTCAAGCTGCAAATGAATCTGTATTTCGAAGACGGCTGTTAAATAACTTTTTAATCATTTTGGTCGCTACATTGAATCTAACTAACTCAATACTTTTACCACCACCACATATACATAATGACGACTGACGACTAGTGAAAATGCACTCAAATCTATCATGTTTTTGCACTTCCTTGCACTATCCAAAAAGTGCACTTTTGACAAAGTTCTTTCCTACTTAAATATGCATAAAAACATATTTAACGCATTGGCTCATTATATTTGTTAGTGGCCATACAATGTATTACCACTCCACTTACTCCCTGGAGTAGCTTGACTTGGATTCTGTCCAATACAATCCCAAAAGAGGAAAACAATTAGTGTGATATTATGCAAAACGGGTTTTGGCTTCCTGTTGAGTGTAAAGTAAGCTGTACTTAATGTTCAGCGGGTGAAGTGAAGATTGAAACCCAGCCCAACTCACTCAAGTACTTTGCAAGAAACTTGAGTTGGAAGATGAAAGAAACTCTAGACAGTAATTTGGTATCTTCTTGACTTGATGATGCTGAAATGATGAGCAAACTCGCACGTGGTTTGGTTATACTCTTCAGGGAATAATATTCTAATGACAATTCATCCATCATTTACTTTCTTCCATCTTTTCTAGATATGCACGAGCTCATTTGTTGATTCACTTGGCCAGCAAATCATCAACAGTTTACCAACAGCAAACCCAAACCGCTAACATCTTCTTGCACAGCCTATGCTAAATAATAAAGTTTTTTCCGGAATGACACATTTCCTGGTTAGATTTCATTACGAAAAACTTTCCATACATTAATAACAATAACACAAAGTTGAGAAAGCAAAAGATACTACTAACGGCAAACCACAAGATTAAAAACAAGGAAAAGAGTTTTCCTCCAAAAAGCTTCGTGGAGGAAAGGAGAAACCGGATATCTCTTTTTATTAATAGAGCTGCCACATTCAAAAATGTTTATTCCCTCTTGGAATAGTGGAGCAAGGAAAATGGTAAAAACTTTGCTTTCAAGTCTCCATCATCCAACCCAACCACCTAAGTATAAACTCCCATTTCCCTACTTTAAACTAAACTTATACTTTTAAGGTCTTTTGGGAGACTGAATGGAAGGAGCTTCTTCTTTACCCTAAGAAAAACATCTCCATTAAATCGTGTTTACCCTGATGATTTCCCTTTCCTTGGAAATATACCAGGTAAAAACCTGGACATGGAACTCTGTCCTGTTCACAAATGAAATGACACATTTCTATTTTTAGGAAATAAACGGGGACAGCTCTGGACAGGAGAAAAAAACTTTTAGGTCAAAGATGACAACGGCTTTGTCAGTAGTCTGGTGTGGTATGGTATGGTAGGGTGCATGTGGGTTCCAAACAGTTTGTTTGCTTTTCCCCGGGGATTATCAAGGCCATATCATCGGGAGAATTTGTCTGGAAAAGTTTACTCGTTATTCTGGGGGAAAAGGGGACAAGCATTTGTTACTTTTTCTTCCGAGTTACGTAACATATTGGGATTGTGATTGTGAGTCAGGCGGCAGCAGTCGGCTTGCACATGTAATCCTTTTGGCCTTACAACACAACTTCCCAAATGGAAGGATGACTTGAAGGGTTTGAAAATGAAGGTAAGCAAAATTTTGGAATGTTCTGGGGCATGCATGTTTGGTTTCACAAAATTTGCATTAAGTATTCTATCTTCCCCGTTTGTTTGTTTGCTCATCCCATAAAATGGAAACCGTATCAAATTACGGAAGAGTTTATGATATTTTCTGCTTGGTTCCATTCCACCGGGAATTTATGCAAATTTGATGATTTGATTAGCTACTTTCTCCCTGCTACTACTACAGACCGTAACTCAATCAAGCTGGAATAGAAACGAAGAGAATTCTGTTCATTCATTCATTCCTTAAATTTACTGCACAGAATGAAGCCCCTACTGATAAAAACCCCAAATCAAATCAAACCAGTATCAATTGCTTTCTCTTCCCTTTCCCCCGGTGAATATATTAGGTTTGCTTAATGAACCTTTAACTGCTGTTATATCGGTTTGTAGTCCTTGCCTCTCCTGAGACCTAGTCAGGTTTTTTCGCAGTAAGTGCTTTCGCTTTTCATGTCCCGGTCCCTGACCTAATTAAAGAGGATGAACTTGTCGGCGGAAGCTGTTCCAAAAGGGATATTGTCGGTTGGGTATTTGATCCAGTGAAAGTTGTAGTTTTGGAGGTTCCCATGTGGTATGCATAGTTTCACAGATGAACGAGCGAAAACTTTCTCTTTTCCTCAGACAAGAATGTCATGGGATCGAATCAAACCGTTACATGGCCTCATTTGCTCGTATTTCGGTATCCGTATCGGCTGCTGTCTTTGCAGATGTTACTTTTCCGGTGACATTATTCTCATGTCATGTCCCATGTCCTTGTTCACACCTTACTTGATTCTCAAGCTTGAGCAGTTTGGCTAAATCCCTAAAATCTAAATATTGTGCTACAATAATAAACAGTTTTGCATCAAGCACGCTAAAGGTCAGCTTATCAAAATGCTGACATTCTTTAACGCTTTCATTTGGCAATTATGTAACTAGTTAGGAAAAGTACTAAGCCAGGTTCATTTAAAGGCTCAACATTATGCACGTTGAAGAGAGTAAAAAGTTTCTGTCATATAATTTGAAACAGTAGACAGAAAATAGTGCAAATGAGCTGACTAAACTGGAAACAGTTTCGGATCAGGACAGGAGTGGAGAGAACAAATACCTACTCTCTTTGGTCATGCGACATTTTCACGAGAACAGTTTGACGTTGATTAATGAGCTTCCAAAATCCAGTGCAGTGTAGTAGGTATAGAAAGTATTTTCATAGCCAAAATAAAAATGGAGCACGAAATTGCAAAGTTGTGTCACGGGAATTTTCACGCTCGACAACAGAAACTATTTTGAGTAGTTTATTTCAAAACAAAGACAAGAAAAAAAATGAAGTTTTGAGTGAAGATAAATAGTGAAACTGGCTGCCTAAAATTCACAAGTAAATGAACTAC
>JAQGAI010003394.1:0-10822 GCA_034696905.1 Lepidocyrtus violaceus
TCCTCCTAACGTAAGCATATCGAAGTGATACTGATCTACGCTTCTGGCTTCTATGTTCTAGTGGTGTCGCGCTGCAGACGCTGCCGTTGACTGAAACTGAAACTGTTAGCACGGAATATGTGCCTAAGTTTAAATCATGATTTTTAACCGATTTAAAACCGTGTTCATCCTAAGTTTAGTTAGTGTCCATCTGGAAGTATCTCAAGCACAACTTGGTCATTATGGTACAACAACACAAAACCTTTGATTCTTCAAGATTAATGTGGATCGGTTTGATTAAAATCATATCATGTTCGTGTTGTATGACTTATTTAAGGACCGGTGCCCTACTCCTATGAGCAAAAGGAGAAGGTCTTCCTCAAACTGAAAAGGGACCCGAATCACGACAGGCCGACGAAGCCGACTCCGGGTAACATGTTCAGTTGGTTGAACCTCAGAAATTCAATCCAATTTCACCTTTGGACAAGGTAAATTAAAATCTACCGGCTTTTTTTAAAATTTTATTGTTGTCATCATAAAATTAAGAAAGTAGGCAGAGTAGTAAGTACAACCTGTTTAATTCAGGAATGCAATTTAAGCTGAAAGCCCATTTTTATGTTTCTATCATTATTATATACTAACAATAACAAAAAGAAAGGAGGGAATGAGAGTAGATAAAGTACCATTAAATTACTTGTTTTTATTCCCACGAGTGTATCCCGTGCTTCAACTTCCTCCAATTCTGTCATGTCTAATCATGCATGAAAGGGTGGATCATCAGCGTTACTCGAGATTATTTCGTAATTTATAACCCGCTTTTCCTCTCCTTCCTTCCGTGAAAAATATGTATTTCCGCAGGAATTTAAAGTATTCGTTTGTTTAAGCTATAAAAAACTGAATTTCAGCCTGATTAGCACTCTAAAGTTGAAAGCATTTGTAAAAGTATAAACATCAAGCTATGATTGTTTTACAGGTGTTTGTATTTCTATTTATCATGTCAGAGACAACCCAGAGCTTTCCCAGGAGCTCAAGTTTAATGACATGGAGTCTGTGAGAACGAGCAACTTTGACCCAACTCGCTTGACTAAAATAGTGATACACGGGTATGCGGACGGGGCATCGGAAGTTCAGATCGGGACATGGATAGTAGAAATGAGGGATGCATACCTGAGGCTCGCTGATGTGAATTTGATCGCTGTCGATTTCTCCGTTCTAGCTTCCTTCTTCCTGTAATACCTATTAAAATAGTGTTTCCGATCTTCCCATCCCAATCCGATCAGTTGGTTTCTAATTGTCATCTTCCCTTTTAGATACTTCACCGCTGTCCCTGAGATGGTTGGAGAAAGATTAGCGGAAATGATAAGTTTCTTGCATGACAAGCATAACATGACTTTGGATCCTTTGCATATCATTGGATGGTCTTGGGGTAAATTATACTTATCATCGTGAATAAATAACTTAAATAGACGACCACAATGCAGTGCATACTGCATAGTGACAGGATGACAACTGCTAATGAATTACTTTATCTGCTCTGCATTGTTATTGTAATCAAATGGTTTGGTTAATGAAGGTGCTCAAATTGCCGGGCTGGCTGGTTACAGACTACACGGGAAAATCGGAAGGATAACAGGAATAGGTAGTTCACAAATTAAAACGAGAAAAATTATCTAATGAAAGTCAGTTTGCTGAATTGCTGATAATTTATCTATAGATCCAGCAGGACCAACCTTTAAATTCGTAGACGATGAGTTCCGACTTGATAAATCAGATGCCAAGTTTGTGGATATTGTAAGCTTAAATATTTATTTGTCACGGCCTACTTCTTAGTTTGACCCTTTCGTTTCAACTGGATTTGTTTTTACGAATATTTTATTAGATTCATGTCAATGGAGGAAAGCTACTCTTATGGGGATACTACGGACTGGAGGATTCTATCGGACACGTGGATATGTAAATGATTAGAATGAACGACAATGACGAAAGCAATGTCATCGCTGTCATAATTTAAATACATAAAACTGCTTACAAAACGCTTCGAACCTAACATAATCTCATGTTGCCCCGTACTCCGTAAAAATGGACTCGTTGATTTTATACAGATTCCCGAATGGAGGAAAGAAACAGACGGGGTGTCCAGTTGAAAGGACACTTATTTATGAAACGCTATGGTATGATTATTTATCGAGTCCATTCACATTTTAAAGATCATCGTAATAGTTCATTTCAAGTGGCAAAGTGCAATATCCTTGCTCTTGGCACCGCGTACCTTTTTAGCTTCATAATAGCCCCCATTATCTGGTCCTCTTGTTAGTGCAAAATAAGGTATGAGTACATCTGTAATAATGATGGTCTATCTGTATTTTTTTCCACAGGTGCTCGCATGGACGAGGAGTTCGATACTACACAGAGTCCATACAATCCCCCGTAGCCTTCCCAGCCTGTCGATGTGACTCTTTCGATAAATTCCTTCAGGGTGAATGCTCATGTGATGAAAAGAATATAATCTACATGGGCGAGCATCTCTCCGTCAACAGGTACCCCATTAAACTATACTGTAGCAATTTTCGTCTTCAAAAACAAATAAAATCCAAAAGCTCATTCATCCCTATCAATTTTCTCCTTTTTTTGTTTTTTGCTAAACGCAGTCCGCGAGGAAATTACTATTTGATTACAAAAGCCAAGATGCCGTATGGCCATGGGCAGACTACGAATGTGTCCATTCCTGCAAACATCAAAGAATCAAAGAACTCATCATCCCTGGTCGCCAAATTGCCAGTCACCCTAAAGTACAATGAGAGCGCAGAGCATTTCCTTATTCGAAATCAGTACAACGCACTGCCATCAAATTATCCCAATGACGATATCTTAAAGCTCACCCTGGCGGTAACGAGGTCAGATTTGGAGATTGATAAACTACCAAATGTAGAGAGGGTTGAAGAAGGGTTAGAGGGGGAAGATACCTCTTTGAGTGCTACATCAATTAATGCCACTGCGACTAATGAAAGGAGTAAAAATAGTACCGCTAATTCTCCGCAGTTGCGTGATAATCAAAGTACTCTAGTGAATAATAGTAGCAACAATGACACCAGTACGGCTAGTGTGAATATGACAATGGCGACAGTAAAAACAGTTAATTTGTAGCAAAATGGATGGAAGACATAATGTATGTTTAATGTGTGTTTGTTGATGATGAATTTGAAGTGTGATGTGATGATAAGTGTGAAACAGTTTTAGTCAAATTTTGTGGCATAACTATCGTTGTGAAATGTGATACATGAAATATACCGCTCTACGTTAACAATGGAAATGATAGATGCAATTTAATGCTACAGAGTAATAGTTCTCACATGTGGGCAGCTTCTTCGCACACGCCATAAACCGTTGCTGTAACTTTTAAGTTCTTACCGAAGCGAGGAAAATGGATGGGAGCACGCACTCCAAACTACCTATAATTTTAGGTTATTTTGCTGTTGCAGTTTATGTGTATGGCAGGATGCAATGTAGGATAGATGTGTGGTAGCTGATGTGATAGTGATGATCAATAGAACGTTTTGCAAATAATTACACGTTATAAAGACTAAGAAAAGTGAAAATATCGGAATTCTTTAAGATTGGATAGGAACGGTAATAAAGCTAGATGAAACTCCGTAAAAGTCTGTTTTAAACATGCCACTTGTATGTATGTAATGAAACTTGTATTTTACCCGGTATGGGATTTGTCAGTAACAATGACCTTGTATGGCTACATAGATTCAATTTGTTATGAATAAAGCACTGATTTGTCTCAATCGTCTATCTCAAGAATACCGACACCGACCGAAGTATGTATGTGAATTCATCGATATTTTTATTGTGGCAAAGGAATCATTAGACATATATTTTTCAATCCATGTATCAGTCTCGTTTCAACTTTCCTTACAGAAAGTGCCATTACATCCGGCAAATAAGCAAAAAAAATATCCGTTTATCATAAAAAGTCAGTTGCATGCTATCTACAGCTCAACAACGTAATACCCGGCACATGAACATTTTCCTGTTGTTGATAGAATGGACCAAGACTCGACTATTCATAACCAGCATGTCAAAAGAGCACCCACCCTCATTCATTGCCAGACCGGACTTAAATGCAGAAGGATTCGCAAATGGCAAGTGATCCGTGTGATACTGCGAATTTTACTTGCATAATAGAATCCTGAATCCTAGCACAAGTCAGAGACTAGTTTTTTGCACTTGCTTTAGATCCAAATCATGAAACTATTTGAACCTGACCGTGACCGGAAATAAACAAAGCAGTGTATGCGGAGCAGAGAAGCTTTGGGCTGTGAATCATCATCATCTTGGGTAACAGGGTTGTTTTTTAAGATGTGGATGTTTTAACCCTCCCGTCAGTTCATCATCGCAGATCTCCTAGGAATGAGCTAGCACACTTGTCATTGTCGAGCTTGCAACATTGTTTTAAACTGCGCCAATTCACAATATCTTGGTCGACCTTACTCATACTTACTGTAGTGTAGTGTGTATAGTAGTGTGAGCACAATATTTACATACATATTTCAAAATTGGGGCACTCTGGAATAAACTGTGATCAGATCAGTGATAAATCATGGGCAGTTTATTACGTGATTTGAGAATGCTGCTTGGAGCGATTATTTTGCTAATGGATTTTTGTATATCAGGTAAATACAAATAAAAATTAAATTAAATTAAAAATTACAAAAAGTTCAACCCTGTCAAATTAAATTAAATTAGAATAGCCTGATAGCATTTGATTTGGTAGACTCATAGATAAATTAGTAATTTCAGATCAGAAAGATTTAGGCCAACAGCGTGAGAGGTGTATAAGTAGTTTTGTAAGCAAAGCTTACGATAGCTGGGAGCTTCAGTAACATCTACATCCGCACGGATGAAATGTGGATTTTCACGGTTGAGCTATTTTTCTCGTGAAATGAACAAATACCTACACATAGATATACTTTTTTCTACGCTAAACAGGATCTCTAGCATCATACAGCAATGGGAAGTCAAGATTTCAGGAGTTCCGGGGTTGCAACGGAACCGTGCCAATTCCAGATGCCATTTCACAAGAGGATGAATCTCCTCCATCACCTTCAGCCACAACAACAAATCCCACCACCACGTCTATAACGACTGACTACCCCCAAAATAATTACTTCCAGCCAGTAATTTTGGGTCCTCATAATCTCGACTTAGGGACTAGAATGGGTGGCCTATCATTTGGAAATAACAGGCTGCAGATTACTCATCCACAGCAGTCGTTCGGATATGGAAACAATGAGATCAAGGTGGATCGAGTTCCCACGCTGAGCCCAATGGCAACCAGAATAGCTCACGTTCAGCAAAGCGTGATGGCTTTAAGGAACCAGCTTACCGGAAACAGATATTTTGAAATGGATGATTCTATCAAGTTTATGCTGTACACAAGGTATGGAAGCCGATGAGGAAATGAAATGAGTGATGGAGGGGAATGGAATGGAAATGGCTAATTTGTGGAAGGTAATTTGGAACCATTTCGTTTCGTTTTTATAGAAAAAATCCATCCACAGGACAAAAGATCCAGCTTCACAATAAGGACAGTATTGATGCCAGTGATTTTGACGGTGAGAAACCCACCAAGCTCATTATCCACGGTTTCAGCGAGATCGGTAATATGGGAGAGTGGGTAGCAAATCTTCGGGATGCCTATCTCAGTACTTCCGAGGCGAACGTTATCGTTGGAGACTATTCCAGTTACAAACCTGCCCTACTGTTTTCCACAAATTTGCCCGTCTTCGCGTCAAAAAGTATTGCGGACTTGATCGCATTTCTGGAAATGACAACGGGAACATTGAGGGCAAAGTTTCACCTCATTGCGAGATCGTATGGGACTCATGGTAAAAAGAAAAACAAGCAATGTATATGAAAGAGAAGCACTTTTTCACTGGAATAATGTTCGAAGGAATAATTTTAATAAGGAAGCAGGGAAATAGAAATTTTTAAATCATACTCAAGTCATGAATCGAATGCTAACTGCTAAATTGGTTCAATTCCAGGTTCGGGCAAAAATTTTGAATTGTCTTCTTATTAAAAATCAACAGCATGATGAGGAATAGCAGTTAGCATTCGATTCATGTATGATTGATTTGAGTATGATTTAAAAATTTCTATTTCACTGCTTCCCTATTAAAATTATTCATTTGAAAGCTATGTATAGATGCTTAAATGCATTTATGCCAAAGCCATCAACTTCCAAAAAATTACGAATGTTCGATGTTAGATAACACAATTTACTTTGATATGTAAATCACGTTTCAGTGGCTGGGGTGACTGGAAGATTATTACAAGGTCGGGTTGGCCGCATCACTGGATTGGAACCGGAGCCGAAAGTGTATGGGACTGTGTTGCCGGATTACAAACTCGTTTCTTCCGATGCCCAATTTGTTGATGTGGGTTGCAAAATATGTATTTCATTAATTTATGCATTTAGCAGTTTGGTGAATCCCAAATGTGATGATAATTTGAACTCTTTTTGATAGATTGTACGAGTGAATGGCAGGAGGTATTTTTTCCATGGAGCAAGATTTGGGCTTGCGCCTCCGGAAGGTCATGTCGACATTTATCCAAATTTTGCAGAGAGGAATGCCCCATGCCCTGATAATAATTACGGTCGATCTAACTGTAAGAGATTTCAATAAATTTTTAGAAACATTCAAAGACTCACCATTTAAAAAGAAATCGCACTTATAGCTAGCTATTCTATTATGTAACAATGTTTCAGTTGGATATTGTCAAACAGGACGTGGAGTCTCATACTTTACAGAAACTGTTAAGTATCCCCAGTCCCACCGAATGTGCCGATGCAAATCGTATGGTGAATATAAGTCTGCAAATTGTATTTGCTTAGAAGAAAATTCACGCTTTTATATGGGCGAGTACATGTCAAATAAGTAAGTTATACACCTACTGCAAAATACTATTTTCGTACGATTAATTAACACGAAAAATAAAAAAATACTTATTCGTATTATTCGTACTTTGTAGGACACGTGGAGTCTTCCAGCTTGTCAATCCTTTGAAGAATCCAAATCAACTGCGAAATTTAAGATTGTTCTGATAATCAGACTTGCTATGGGGGACATTGAATAATATTCAAAACGGTGATGATTGACTAGTGCAATTTACTTTAGCTTTGTTATATGCAGTTTTATTTATGTTGTAAGTATTTAGGTATAGCTGTTTTTAACTTGTTAACACTATGATTTTTATTCCTTTTATGTACCTGATGTTAAAATAAAGTAAAATGAAATAAATGAAATAGTTCCTGAACTTCGGAAAGAAATTTGTTAAAAAGCCAACAGTTTATTTCTCAGTAATTTAATTGTACATCACAAAAAAATCGAATCAATGGACTGTCCAATAATTGTTAGGTTCCTGAAAGAAAATAGTTTTTACAAATAATTAGACTACGATTGGAGTTTAACAAGAATTTGGGAAAGCCTTCCTTTTCATTTTTACTAAAAAACAAATTCCAATGATTTAGTATTTTATTTCTCCTCTCCTCTCACCTTATGTTTTCTTTCTCGGGGTCCGCCTGTCGATTGTCTCAACAACTACTCCCGGAGTATCTTCAGAGGAGTCCGAGTCCTTATTCTTTTTACTTTTCTTGGGCATTGGGAAGGAAGAAACTAGCAGGCAGGATATCGCGAGGATGATCACGACAACCAGTTGGAAGTTCTTCGAGAAATTCATTTTGAATGAAATTAGGTACACGCCTTACCCAGATCAGCTCAAATATTATTCTAATACTTTGTACCAGGGAAATGGCAGTAAAGAAACGAAAATTCATAAATATTTCATAAAGCGTCTGAATTTTTTATGAATGGTATGCTATTTTAATGCTGGTTAATTAATGACTGTCGGATAATTGGGCGATTAAAAATAATTATACGTATTGGTATTGAATACGTGAGCAGTCACTTCATCATCAACATCCTGTAGTAAAGTCTGAAAAGAGATTGTCCAAAAACAAAGAACAACTGCTTCCATATGCATTCAAGTTATTCGTCGTCATCGATCATATCTCTACTTGTTCGTAGAACGAAAGTAGGTAAGTACTGCTTTTTGGTGACCTCGTCGCATGCCTCAATTGACAAAACATTGATAATGACAATGACTCAACAATAAAATTTATTAAAATTCGTTTGATTGTTTATATAGGTTATATAGGTAGGTATTGACACATAATCTTAAACAGAATTATCAGCAGACATAAATCTATACGGTCGGATAAAGCAATTAGGGATACGTATAACTATGTATAATAGCTTGTTTGCACAATAATTTATAATTGCTGTTTAAAATCAAGTAATCAAAAAAAATATAACATTTCGAGCACTAATTCTAACATTTACAGGTACTTATTCATTTCCTTCTAACTAATCTAGGTAGATATAAATGAGAAAATATTCAAATATGGACAGTGATTTTTTTAAACTCAAATAAAACATTGAACACACAATAATACGTGTGCAATATCGTAATTAATTAGATGATTACATTTCATTATTAAACGCAGGATTGGCAATTCAACTTAATGAGAAATAATAACATGGAATGGAATGGATTGAATTATATGCTTTTGTACAAGAGAAACCTTCCGGGCAGCATTCAATTCTTTTTCCTTTCAGGGTTTCCCTTAGTCAGTATACAGATCATTTGTAAACGGGATTCCGCTACTGCTGCTGCTGCTCCCACCCTCGTTGCTGGAATGCGTGGGTCGTAAAACGAATTTCGTCAGTCGGTTGGGTCCAATTTCACTGATAAATACGGTTTGTCCATCTCTCGACACGGCGATGTCATGAGGGGAAATGAATGAGCGCTTTGAGGTCCACGTATCAACCACTTGGGATGTTTTCCAGTCTACTGTCAAGCCTTGCGTTTCCGCAGGTGAGGAACCAGCTCCATTCACTCCGTACAAGCGCCCGTCCGCTATTGTATCAGAATAAAGTTTAAAAAATCAATCATTGTCGACAAAAAAAACAAGCATGATTCATATGACATATTCATTCCCCCATCTCAAGAGGGACTAACTTCTGAGTAGGTACATTATAAATTGTCTTTTTTTAGAACTTACGAGAGAAAGCGATGCCAAAGATACGTCCAATGTAGAATCCATTCGTGACAGAGACAATCTCTCCGAACTGCTGAGGATTAGCGAGACCAGCGTTGATGCAGAGGATTCTGCGATGCTCCCTGTCAGCAATGCAAAGTACGTCTTCCTCTTCGATGAGAGCCAAGCTGTGGGGGATTGCCAAGGCTGATCCTTTCCCTTCCATCCAGATCCATCCTGAAATTAAAAAAGAGAAAGCTAGCACGTTATTCTCAACACATTTGCCTTGAGCACATCACATTATTTACAGCGTTCATTACACACACATCCAATCAAATATGCATAATATACATTAATCTATCTATGCTTTATGTACTGACGGTAACCAGCACACGCCTAAAGCAAGGACTAAAAACGAGGATGTAGATCAACCTCGGATTTATCAATGTCAAATAAGCCATTCTTCCTCCATTCATAAAGATCGACGAAATTCGCGTTCCGAACCATATGCAACACGAAATGATCGATCAAAATGCAATCCGGCTGTGTACATGTTTATGCTTTAAATTCTAGTCTTTCTCGAGCAAGAACGTTTATTTTTTTCTCCCCCTGCTTTCGACTAGACTCCAAGTGTGGATGACAATTCTTCATACGAAATACGGTTTTAACTCAAGTAAATTGGGTAACAAGAAGAGTGTGAGTAAACTGAAGTACATAAAAAAGGGGGAAGAATGATGTGTGATCTCGTTAAAAATTCATCAGAATGTAATCCACTCTAAAAAAAGCATCTTTGGATTCTCCGAGTCATATTTTAGATGGGGCAAGAGCTCACAATCCACTCAGGACTGGGAAGGAGAATAAGGAAGTGCACCCAGCATATTTCATTTTGCTGAAAATTCGTAGCTAGGCAAGCCTGCTTCAGTCTGGAAGATATTGTTCTCGTAAAAGGCTCTAACCGTACCATTTCGTTTTGGAAGGTGTAAGCAGCCTTTGACGAAGGAAATACGAAAGCGACAGAATTTCTCCGTCAAGATATGATGATGGAAATACGCGAACTATTCATTAAAAATTGATTGTGCATGGAAGAAAAAACATCTCACGAAGATGTTTACAGTTTAGGGGTAAAAGTCTACTCGATGAAGCCACGGAGCAGAAAACGAGAATTAAGAAGATTGGGACTGAATTCATAAGTCATGTCGGAAGCCTCTTCCCCAGGAACCGGACGCCAGTGGTATGCTGTAAGTATCAAAAATTCAGTTTTATTCCGGCGAGTAATATCATACAACTTCTTACATATTGCTGGTACTTTACATTTGTATGAAAGGGAAAAAGTGGAGTTTTTCTACTTTCACTTACACCGGATTAAAAGCCGATATCGTGTTCATGTTCGTTAGTATGATGATGATCCGGCTACATTCGGTAAGGGAACAAGAGATTGACTGCTTGTTTAATACTTGTTTAAGAACCAAATAGTGAATCATAGAATTGTTACAAAATGTAAATTAATTTACTCTAAATTGTATGACAGGAGACGTCATGAACATTATAAAGTATAAATAAGGTCCATCATTATTCTCCGGAAATAATTTAAATTAAAAGCTACCACTGCTATCTTTTCTAAATTAAACTGACAAACTGGGCAAAACATTAAATCCACATATAATGAGTAAATACACTCAGCTTCCGCCCATTTAGAACCCCAGCCCATCTTTCCAATCTTTCTCCGGACCTGTC
>JAQGAI010003395.1:0-10822 GCA_034696905.1 Lepidocyrtus violaceus
TTACGATAATATGAATAATATAATATAGATCAGGTTTAGATTAGGTTTGGTAGGTAGTTTTAGATTTAGATGATGATGTCATGAAAAAAAATGTGCTTGTAATTATCTATTTCACATATAGTTTTTTTTAACTGTAACGGTTTTCTTTTGTATAGTGTTTATATGAATAATATGAGGGGCAGAGATAAAAAATATGGAAATAAAATCGGTTTGTGATTGTAAAGAAAACAGTCATTTGTTATAAACGAAAATGGTTGGGTTTTTGTTTTGAATTATTTTTGGTTGTTTGTTTTTTATTATAAAATGCGATTTAAATTCTTTACGAGCTTACATAATATACATACTTACATGGGTATATTCTTAATAATGATTTTGTGTAGAAATAACAAGAGCATTTATCGAATAGAATA
This sequence comes from Lepidocyrtus violaceus, assembly GCA_034696905.1. Classification (NCBI taxonomy): domain Eukaryota; kingdom Metazoa; phylum Arthropoda; class Collembola; order Entomobryomorpha; family Entomobryidae; genus Lepidocyrtus; species Lepidocyrtus violaceus. Next base: position 411 of record JAQGAI010003395.1, read on the forward strand.
ATAATTAAAATCTATCAGCGGCACGGGAAGCCATTGTCCTAAGAGTACCATACACTTTGGAGGGCGGCGCCCCCAAGATCAGATTACAAATGGCACGCTTCGCCAACTGAATGTTTTCGTAAGAGCCTAAGATGTGGATTTTGGAGTCAGCTAATACGATCCTGGTCTTGGTTGAGTTCTCGATGGTGAACTTGGTCCTCCCCCCCTTCCCAGCGATTCTGCCAATGGCCCTGGACAAATGATCCCCTTTCAAGGGCTTCACATCCTGGACTTCGAAGGTGTCGATGAACAGATTCTCCAAACGGATGAGAGCCAGAGCGTCCTCCACGGCGAAGCCGTAGATGAAGGCTTGTACAAAGTCCACTGCTTTCTGGAGGTAGCTGGCGTCCTTCACGTTTTCACCGGCGCGGATCTCCACGTTGCGAGTCTTCAAGTTGAAGCGGACTTGGAGTTCCAGATGTTCCACGAGCGGGGTGAAGATATTCTTCCAGCTTTCCTTCAACGGGGTGTAGCGATGAGCAGGGACGGGCACTTTGCGGAGCTCCCACTTTCCCTTCTCGGTGGGTGTGGGGGTCTCAGTCTCCATTTTAGCGTCGGGGGCGGAGGATCCCGTTGAAAAACTGTGGGATCTCTTCTTGGCACGCCGCTTCCCGGAAAAGGTTATGTCCATTTTCTGCACGTCCATCTGAAGAAGAAGAAAAAAACGAGCAAAAATAAAGCATTAGTCACTTGTCACAGCCATCATAAGTCGATAATTAATATCAAAACTGCTTAACTATTTTTTAACATATTTTACTACACATTCAAGCCAATATTTAAAAATCATTACAGTTATTATTATTTATTGTGATTTATTAGGTAAATTGTAAAAAAGCAATACCTTGACTCTCCGATTTCAAAACAACTGCTTTGGCTTGCCTCCGTTTACTGTATCGTCCTCCTCTTTCAACTATCGCAGATCTCCTTTTCACGTTACTAATCAGTAATTAAATTAAACAGTTAACTGCAAATTAAATTACGATTCTTGCAATTGACGAGAGAGAAAAACAATTGACTCCACACACTATTCAATGATGACTGAATGAACTGCAGTGCATTTACTTACTACACACATGTCAAGTTTATTGGGAAAGGCGCTCCCCTCAAAAACTCGATGACTCTTGCAGAATGAATGCATTTTCAGCAGTACCGGTGTCAATCTTGTTCTGTGCTGGTCTAGAATTGTTGAATGAGCCATGCCATGCATGCATATCAGCAGAGCAGCCAGCATGAGCATCACCTGACTTGTCACAACAACATCTTCACTTTTTCACCCTTTTCATGTGACTGGATGATGAAGAAGAGGCCGCCCTGCTGCATGATTTTGTTGATTAGTCTTTTTTTTTAATTAGAGAGGAGTTAGATAATTAATGTATGTACATTGATATTTAAGGAGTTGGCTTAGTAAGTTGTTGTTGTTTAAAAAAAGTTAAGGGTTAATTATAAAATAACTAATCAAAATGGGCGATAAGCCAGTAAAGGTAAGAAAGGTTTTACAAAAAATCTATATCTATTTTAAATTTAACATAAATATAAATACCAAATATTAGCTTTAATTACATCATATCACAGTTAAGTAAGTACTTTGTGAGGAGTCCATTTATTTAACTAATATTTGTTAACATGGTTTCATTTGTGTTCCTTCATCCTTGGAGCAGCGACCCGTTTTCCCCGAGTTGAAGAACGATGCCATTTTGAAAGCCGCTAGGGGGGAGGTCCCTCATCGGATCCCCATTTGGATTATGAGGCAAGCCGGACGTTATCTCCCTGGTAGGTTATGTTATGCAGATGCTCATGACGATTTATTATTTGGGATGGGTTGAACGAAATAAGTGCAGCGAAAGTTTAAAAAAATGTCTAATTAATTTGCGTGTCTTCTTGGTTTGGTCATCTTTTCAGAATTCCTGGCAGTTCGGAAGGATCATGAGTTCTTTGAGATTGTTCGGAATCCGGAACTAGCCACGGAAATTACGCTCCAGCCCATTCAACGGTTTGATCTGGACGCTGCCATTATCTTTTCGGATATTTTGGTGTTGCCTCAAGCAGTCGGGATGGAAGTGTTGATGAAGCCTGGCGTTGTAAGTGATTCAATTTGACGAAGAAAAATGTTTGATGTTTGTAATTTAAATTTGCAAAATTTGATTACGAGCGTTATCAATCAATTAAATTGTATAATTAATTTATTGCTAGGGTCCCGTCTTTCCAGAGCCTCTCACCTCACCGGATGATATGAGCCGGTTGGATTTTTCTGCTGACATTGCGGAGAAAACGAAGGGGACTTTGGATGCCATTACCTTAACTCGAATGAAGCTGGATGGGAAGGTTCCATTGTTGGGCTTCACCGGAGCGCCTGTATGTACTATTATGAAGAAATAGTGAACATTTAAAATGAACATCATAAAAAATGAACCCAAATGCCTTATAAATATAATTTTCATTTCATCTTCCCTCCACCAATTTGTTTATTTTTAGTGGACACTGATGAGCTACATGATTGAAGGGGGCGGAAGTAAAACCTGTACCAAGGCCAAGTCCTGGCTGTACAAGTATCCTGTGGAGTCGGATAAGCTTCTGTACAACCTGAGTGAAATCGCGATAAAGTATTTGGTCCTCCAAGTCCAAGCCGGTGCTCAAATGCTTCAAGTCTTCGAATCTCACGCAGAGTTCCTATCCCCCTACCTCCTAAAGAAAATCGCACTTCCATATTTACAACGAATCCTGGATGAAACTAAGAAAAGACTGAACAAGTTGGGCATTCCACCTGTCCCCATGGTGATATTTGCGAAGGGAGGCCATTCCGCGTTGAAGGAGCTGAGTGAGACCGGCTACAGCGTTGTGGGACTTGATTGGACCATTGAGCCAACTACAGCCAGATCAGTTGTGAAGCCGGGGACGGTGGTTCAGGGGAATTTGGACCCTGTTTGCTTGTTTGGGGATACGGTAAGTTAAATTAAAATTAAAAAATTAAATAGTCGAAATTGTCTTATCATGAGACAATATCATAAAAAATATAAATTATGAATATGAATCGCGTAGTCAGCTAGGCGTTGGTTAATTAACATGTCTATTTCCGTTTCATCCTCATAGGCCACGGTTTCTTATCACGCCAGGGAAATGATCAAATTGTTTGGAACGCGGAACTACATCTGCAATCTGGGACATGGGATCTATCCCGAGACCCCGGTGGAGTCCGTCCAAGCCTTCATAGAAACTGTACACTCCATTCCAATGGAACCGGACTCCGGCAAAAAATAGTTGTATTATGAGAATCATTTCATAAGCCAGTCATTCCAAAGTCCAGCACCAATTTTTTCCTACTCTACCCAGTTTACTTGTAATGCATTTAAAGATAAAAATAAGAGTAATAATTAATATAGGGATGCTTTAGCTGAAAGGATAATTAAAGTGCAATAAGAAACATCATAATATTGTGTGTAATGTACAAAGTCATATCAAAAATCTACTGTGATGTTTTAAAGTGCCTCTCCAATTTTTGTTAAACAAGCACCGCGAGCGGTTACAGAAAACAGGTCATGGTAACAAAATAAAAGCGATTGATTACCGGAGAGGGGAAATTTTACTAAATTGAAAAACATATTCTCGTCTTTTTTTATTCACTGGAGTTAAATACGCTGGCGTTATTTACATAATACGAATAATAAGTGAAGGAGTTACATAACGTTCAGTTGAAACATTAGTCGTGGCATTAACATTCAGTCATAATAGTCATATGTAAAAAAAGCATCTTCTATTCATTAACATTCATTCTGTGCACATTCATTCATTAACATTGTGCACAATAGAATGGACTGAATTTGTTCATAACATTAAAAGCTTAAATCTGCTCTGCACTACGCATTGCATATAGTAAGTCAACAAGTTTGTCATTAATTAGTAATAATAAGTCATGCAGTTGTTCTACATTATAATAGCCATTCCATTAAAAAAAGATTAGGTCGAAAAAATAAAAACATTTGTCCGATAAGCTAAGTTTTCTACGGACTGAGGCCGAGGCTAAGACGAATGGATGTGTCCGGCCGATTTAGATAATTAATCTTGGAGGCAACCTTGCGGCTCAGGACATCGAGTGGAATGGGAGGCGCATTGTCGTTTCGCTGCTCCTGAAAAAAAAACAACAAGACAGTATACTACAAATAGTTAATTGATGTACAGTAGGTCAAGTCAACATCAACACAAGAAGTTTCTATTGAATATTTTTGACACGCCAAAAATGGAGTAATTGAATTAGTTACCATGAATAATTTTGCTATTGCTTCCGTCTCATATAGTCCATTTTCCATTTGCTTTATTACAAATAGCATGAAATCTTCCTCGGATCCCTCAGAATGAGTGGGTCTGTTTGAGTGAAAACAAATTTGAAAAGTAAAATAACTTTATCGATTCGATTTTTTATTTTTTATGCTAAAATTTGCAATGACATGAACAGTTCAAAATCACATGAATGGACCTTGTTTCTGCTGCTGCTGTGTTTTTCCTTGCCGGAAGCGTGGATTTCTTTGTTACATTGGCGGAAGCCGAGGAAGAGGCTGGGTTTCTCAAAGTCTGAAAATCGAAATATGGGAAAACAAAAAATACATGAAATAAATCTCAATGAAGTTTTATATGCAATAAATTTTTTTTAACGGATTTGAAGACTACTTACGTTAGAACGAGGCCTGTTATGGTCTCCATCTGATGATTGCCCGGTATGACTAGTGACACTGACGACAGGGTTGCTTTTTGCAATTTCTTCTCCATTATTCCTTGTCTGAGTTTCCCCAGTCTTGAAGGCCACATGTGGATTCAAGGCTACCACGAAGTCCAGCCCGACCTATGAGAAAGGAAATTAATGCGTTTAGGTATGCATAATATTTTATTGACATTTTTTTTCCTGTTGGATCTTGAACATTAAAAAGTTTTATAAAAATCTTAAAAGCTTACGTTTTTCCCAAATGCATGACCCTTCTCCAACCATTGAACAAGAACGGTGTTGGACACCCACTGCAGTGTTTTTACCGCAGCCATTTGGAAGCGACCTTGAAGGAAAGCACATAAAAAAGCAGACGATGAGTAAAAATTGTATTTAAAACAATAATAACTGCAGGGATTATCAATTATTGTTTGAAATTACTGAAACTTCTTGGTATACTTTTGAGGATGGGTTAAAAAATAAAATCGCTGGCCAGGCCACTGTTCTTACCATCCGATCGCTGGATGTTGACGTGCATACGTGGCACAAGTGCATATTTGGTGTGATTTATTCTGTTCATAATGTTTAAAGTTGAAATAGCTAATTATGAGAGTTTTTTTACCGGTCAATATCTAACTGTTTTAAGCTAACTGTCACTAAATGCTTCCAATTTCACTGGCTATTAGCGGGATTCATAAAACGTAGAATTAAAATTCTCGGCCCTTATTATTGAAATGTCATCCTCTTCTTGTTCTTTATAATCAGCCAAAAATGAACAAGACCTATGGCTGCTTGTGGAACTCGATATGGAGGGAAAGTGGATGCCGATTGCCGACGCCGACTGGACTGAGGATAACTGTGTCTGGAACTGACTGACTATGCTACAGATACGACCATTCGCAAGAACGCTTGTAAAAAATGACAGTTGGCTTGGAAAGGTAAGAACGCGTTTGCAATTTGTTCTCCATAAAATTTCGTTTGTATTGGGAATGTTATTATTGCAGTCTGCTTTAAGCTAGTTTTGTGCAGTTTTTTAGAGCATCTAATTTGAATAAAGTAGGTTTAGGTAGGTAGGGAATTCTGAGAGACCAAAATTATTATTTCCTTTGTAAAGATCGCATTTACTAAAAAGATAAATTAGAATTGTATGCAAATAGGTGGTAAAGTAGGTTTTTTAGACGAAGGCAAATCTGCAGCTCTCTGGGTTCAATGCAAACAACATAACGCAACGAAAGGAAAAAGTGAGTGATGAAACTGATGAATGTGCTCCTTGAGATTTTCAATACCAGAGATTAATGTGATTGATGATTCTTGATTGCTCGAATGAATGCATTTGTGCAGCATGTTTTTTTACAAAGGGAGCAACTTCACATTTTCTCCTTAGCAATTAAACACTAAACACTCATCGTTTTCTTTCGTTAATTATAATACATTTTAAACTTCCACAATCAAAAGGAACCATTTTAAATTGAATTTGATGCGATGGAATGTAAAATGAATGAGCATTGCAATATTGCAATTATCAAGAAGAAGCCGCACGTAGGGATAATGCATTATGAAATGAAAATGACTATCATGATTTTACACGACACTCTTAAATATATTTCCCAAAGCAAATTGATATTCAGACATTATGTTAAATAAATTCTTGCCTGGATTTTCATTTCATTTAAATAAAACTCTTGATAGTAGTATTTTTAAATATTTGTAAGTATTTTTTTTTAAACCTAGATTTAACATTTTTTTTTGCATAAAGCTTAGAAGCCGGGGTATTTGTTTATCATTTGTAATTTTTTTATAAAGATATCTCTGCACTGATTGATTTCACATTCCATTCCCACGTTTTCGCAATCACATAAAATTCTTTCAAAAGCCCATCATTTTTCATGAACAAAACGGGAAGCCTGCAACATATACGCGAGCAGCATGGCATAGCAGCACCAAAACAAGTTTTTGCAAAGCGACCAAAGAAAAAGAAGCCCATAAAAAAGAAGAAGAAGAAGAAACACTAAACCAAGCATGCAAAGAGTCGGAAGCCCCTCCTCCGAATCTTTGGCCCTATCCCTCTAATACTAAAGCCATGCTTTACACTTTTGCATTACCTTCCCAAACCATAAACTGGTTGAAATGCTGAAAACGGGAGCCCGGCTACCCCACCCATGTTAAAGTTCATGGAATTCGAGGTAACGCAGACAGGTATGGCATGGAAGACCCGGCTTATGTATGACCAGGGCGTCTTTTGTTAATGCGGGAGGGGAGCGGAGAAGAAGGCAGTGCATCATCATCATCATTCTCAGAATCTTATGCATGGCTTATTGACATTGCATGAAGAAAAGCCGAAGCGATGATGATGACGATGATGATACATGACGAATGGATGATGTTGATGTTCCAAGTTTTGTTTTAGCAAAACTCTAAAAGTTTAGCTTATTCCTGGGCTGTTATGTTATGTTGTTGGTTAAAAAACAACAGTTTAACTCTTGTGGTGACCGTGAAACATTGAGGTTGGAAGCTGAGCAGCCAGTTTGAGTATGAAATTGGGTTGAACTGAATATTGGAGTGGATATCGACATCGACGTGGCGACAGCCGCTCGAGAGTAACAGCGTGACTGTTGAATTTTTTTAATAGTGATTTTAATAGTGTAATTACAAATTAATGATGGTAAAGATAAGGATTTAGTTGAGGTTCGACGAGAAGAAGGGAAAGGTGGCAGTTTCAGTTATTTTTTTGGAGGCTGCTGTACAAATTGTTGCTGTTTGAATTACAAATTAGGGGGAGTGTGTGTGTGAACAGTGAAGGAGGGGGAGAGGATTTCTCGAACTTCTTGACTTTTTATAGCTGGGCCTGACTATATAACATAGTTTTGTGGGAGGAAGATGGAGAGGAAGATAAAGCTCAAGACGTTTAACCCTTACATCACGTGCAAAATCTGCAGGGGCTACTTAATCGACGCCACGACGGTGACGGAGTGTCTGCACACGTGTAAGTTTCTAAATTTCCAATTTCGTTTTTAGTTGGAGGGGAGGAATTATTGTGAGTCATAAGAGTACGACATATGGAGTCAATGCAATGGGGTGCACAAACAAACATCTAAATTTGCAAATTGAATTACAACTCAGAAAAGGTCATTTTCGAAATTTAAATAGCTTCTAAATCTAAAATTACCATTGTTTTTTTTATGTATTCCACAGTTTGCAAGAGTTGTCTGGTGAAGCACCTGGAGGAGAACAACACATGTCCAGAATGTGAAATAGTCATACATCAATCTCATCCCTTGCAGTACATCAGCTTTGATAGGACGATGCAGGATATCGTCTACAAGCTGGTTCCGAACCTTCAAGAAAGTAAGTACCTTGCTAAATTGATCTCATCCTTTTATATTTCACGTTTAATGATCTAGGTAGTTTCCTTTAATTAAAATGTAATGTTGCTGCTGCTTTATTTGGAATCAGATGAGGCAAAGAGAGAAAGGGAGTTCTACAAGTCAAGAGGCCTCGCCTGTCCCAAGGACTTCCCTCCCAATATTGTCGAGCCCGAGGCACCTACTGTCGCTGAAGAAGCCAAGCACGCCGAAACTGACTACCACCGGTTGGACGAGCAGGTGAACATCTGTCTGGAAACGAAAACCGGGCCTATGAAATGCCTGAAGAGGAAGTTCCTCCGGTGTTCCTCCCTAGCCACTATTAATCATATGAAGAAATATCTTGCGAAAAAACTATATAATAATTTGGATAAGTATAGAGATGTGAGTTTAATACTACTTGGAAACTTTTGTGATTATCATCGAGTACTGTTAAATTATATGGATACTAATTTGGTTTGGTTGGTTAATAATAAGGTTGGGTTTCATTTATTTCAGATCGATATATTATGTAATGACGAGCTCCTTGGGAAGGACCATACTTTAAAATTCGTCTGCGTAACGAGATGGAGGTTTCGCGATCCCCCGCTCAAGCTTCAGTATCAACCGAAAGTAGAGATATAATAGTTTTTATTTGCTCGCAACTATGTAATAATTTATTTTTTAGTAGTAGGTAAGGGAACTGACAAACAAATGCGCATCTGCCATTTTAAATGTGCAGTTATGCCGAGCTGACAAAGTATTTTTTTGCATTAAATATCGCAATAATTTATAATTAACTTGATTAATCCAAACAGTCGTCCATTTCGTTAGTCAGATGAATTGTTTGTTTTTATGTAATAATTTTTTTTTGCGAGATTTGTTTATGTGTTGTATATTATTATACTATTACGAGACTCCACCGCACCGGTCACCAACATCACCTCAGAAAGATCACCAATTTTACTTTAATTGTAATTAAACGCATCTGTAACTTCATTCTAAGACGTGCTGGATTTTTTTTTACTATTTTTTGACATCGCAGGACACAGTTTTAAAGGCCTCTCGTTTAGTTTTTACTTAAAGATAAAGCCAAACATTCTTGTATTCACTTCCGGTCTTTGAAAAGAATTATGACTTGCCGATTCTCGTTGTTAGATAGCGCAGTTATTGTATTTAGTATTTGTGTAAGTACGTTTCTTTAGTTTAACGTTTAGTTTTCAGTAGTTGCAGTTCGTTAAAATAGTTTACTAATAATAGTGTACAGTAGTTGTAATTATAATTAGGATAGAATTTAAAATAGTTAAACTGAACCTTCACTTTGTGTACCTCACAACTTATGCTACAGTTGCAAGTACTTTTTGTACTCTAAAAACCGATACGTATTTTCACTAATTATAAGTTACAACGAGGACAAAAGCCTTGTGTGTAACTTAACCCTTGTCAATTAAATAGCTGTTAATTAATTACAGAACATCTGCAGAGGCTAAACAAAAGGAAAAAACTTTAGTTTTGTTTTAAAGTTTGTTCATGATATTGACGATATTATTCTTGTAACAGGACTCCATACTTTTTTTATACTAATATATGACTGCGGGCGCGGGCGTTTATTTATTATTTCTAGTTAGCTCTCCTCATTTTAGTTATTTATAAATTTTAAAATAAGGGACTCATAGTTAAATATACTGCTTATTGCATGTATTTTTTAACTATACACTAAACAGCTTATGTAAATTTTCCTGTAATAACAAGTTATAAAAAGCTTTCTCCGAGGGATCAGCAGTTTACACTTTTACTTTTATACAGTTTGCAAGAACAGGTGTAGCGATTGCGACGTCCAGAGCACTTATAAAAATCCTCCTGATTTAAAAAAGTTGGCAACATTAAATAAATACAGGAAAAATATATATTCCGAACTAAAAAAAACATCTGTTATCACATCACAATTAATTCCATAATCTTACTTATTTTAATTATTAAAATTATTCATACACACGCAAAATCATACACCATAATCCCTTTCTGTTCACTAAACCATTATTTCACACTCCTAACGTCATCGACATATTTCAATTAAACTTTAGTTCCACAGTTTAAAATTGTTAATTAAAATCAGCGTTGGCGCTGGCGGACGCCGCTGTGGCATTGGATCGATTGGCATTTATAAGCACATGAGAGCCGTGCGCCATCTACCAGGATAATCTTGCACTAGCTTCCCCACTCCTCTTCTTTTTCACTCATGAATGAGTCATGTCGTAAGCAGCTTCGCAGGATTTAGATGGTTTTGAATGGGCTAAGATACACAGATACAGATCCACCCTTGAATTGAATCATATGATAGG
>JAQGAI010003396.1:0-10822 GCA_034696905.1 Lepidocyrtus violaceus
TCCAATCCTTGTTGCAGTTATCCCCATTTTAAAATGGTCGGATCAAAAAAAAATGCCTTCGTAATTGACATTATATAATTAAATCTGCTAGCTAAAAATAATTTAAATTGCTATTGAATTACTTGTTCCCCCTACATCCATTAGTTTAATTCTAATTAAACATTTCCAACGAAATTGTTTAGCCAACATGATATGATAATCATTTTAATAGGCGACTTAATTAGTAGAGTTTTCCAGAATTTATGTTTCCCGGGAGGTTGTAATTGGATTTGACTGTCATTTATAAAAGTACCATTCAACTAAATTCAATAATTCATACCGGACGAGTTATGCAATAATTATGCATGTGTTAATATTGACTTTCCGTCTTCTGACAACGACAACTATCCACATTATTCCACATGACTAATGCAAGTCAGAAATGGAGTAGTCGTCAGAAGAAAGTCAAATGTTGCTTGATATTATTACAGATATATTTAATTAGTTTATCTTTTACTGTCTAACAGAGCCGGGGAAAAAATCCTGAAAAGAAGCATTAAATTTGTACAAAACGCGAAAAAGATACTTTCAATAGTAAAACGGCTTACATTGAGCAGGGATAGGACAGGGAAGCCAAGAAAAATTGATTAAAAAAATAGTTGAAAAAATAAATTAAATCGATTGAATTGCTTGGGCAATATAAAAAAATTAACATGCATTTATTTCAATCTAGAAACGCACCTAAACCCATTTCCGCAGGCGTTATGCAAATTGGTCTCCCCGGATGTCCGGGTTCTGCCCTCCACCATTCCGATAAATTATTATGAACTTTGGAGTAATCAATTCCTAGTTTACCGTTCGCACCATTGTTGTTAATCTTCCTCTTGTATTCCCGTAATTTCTCACAAACTTTACAAAAGTCATCCGTATTATGCCGGACGAAGTGGTCCCTCCTCCACTCAAAATACTTTGAATATTTCTCCTGGTCCCTATCCAGTTTTTGGAGGTAGTCCTTCAACCCCTCTGGAGTAGAAAAGTCCCTCATATCTATAAATGAATTTGGTGGGGCCACCTCCGCATAGTTTCCTCTTCCCAGAACAACAGGCACCATTCCAATGTCCAGCGACCTCCAAAATTTCTCCGTGATATAGTCCCAGCAAAGGGAGTTCTCGAATGCAAAGAAAAACTTGTATTTTGACGAGAGGTCCTCCCAAAAATCGGTGCAGACTTGTCCATACCGTTTGCATATCGTTGTGTTCCCACATCCTCCATAAATATGGATTGGAATCCCGGAGGACTGCAACTCTTCCAAGATAAGCTCCCTTTTCGATGAAGTTTGACAGTTGGAAATGACTGCAGTAGCGAGCGAGCTCTTCCCCTCAATCCATTTGTGGAGTGGGACATGGTCGTCCCCAAAATATATTTGGAGATCGGAATGGTTCCTCCGGGGCAACTTGACAAAATACGGCTGGTAAATGTCAGAGTCACTTCGGTATGTCATGGTCCAATTGAACAGGCCGTTGAGATGCTTACCGGGACTGTAGTTTGGAGGTGGCTCGTGTTGATTGTAAATCCAAATTTGGTTGGAATGTTTTCGTTCTGGAAGGTCCTTCCTTAAATAAATATTCCACAGTTTATTTATTTATTTCTACAAAAAATAATTAACTTGGTTTTGAGATTTTTTTTAAATTTTACCGTTCAATCCCTCCAGTAAACATGAAGAACACGACGGCATCCGCTTCCTCCATTTCCGACTGATTTCTGCCCACAATCAAGCTACATCCTTCGAAGCAGCCTTGTCCATTCATGGTGCCCCTTATCCCGTGTAGTCTCTCCATTCTGGAGCTGCTTATCGTTGGATTAGTCCAAATCATGATGTTTATTGGATTTTTCTTCCCCTCGTCGTCGACCCCCAACGAAATTTCCTCCAAGTCCTGGTTTTGATGATTCCATCCCTTCTCAAGCAGGGTTGTACTCCATTGCTCCTTCATGAGCGCATCCCTCCCAAGAAGTGTTATGATTAGTTGGGAGAATAGTAAAAAACTGAAGAAGAAAATGAATAGTGTTCCGAGAAGGAAATAAGGAATGGATTCCGGCACACGCTTCTTACCTTTCAACATTGCAAAAGTAATTTCAATTGAGCAAATGCTAATCCTGATTTTTTTCGCTTTCTAACGAAGCAGGTCAATGCAACTTGCTCGTCGCCATCATACTATTATATCATTTCATATCATTTAAATCGCAAAACTTTAATAAAACATATTAAATTGTCATATAAAATTGTTTGTTTAGATTAGATTGCAATCAGCATCCGGGATGATTGGCATTTAAAATGTGGTGAAGTTTACATGCATAAATAATCTGACTGGATGCATGTCTAGCTCCTTTTTGCTGTGTTGGTAAAAGACTGATTGAGGCTGGAATCGGGTAACATTTGTTTGCACAGTTGCGAAATCCAAGCCACCAAATTAAGCACACGTTATATATACTTACAAGGAATGAGATGAATGACCTTGCTATACTATATTATGCTAAGCTAAACTAACATGATTATGGGCATCTTTTTAGCTATAAATCTGTTAACTGTGGCTCAATCAAGCTTCTCGGTTATCTTAGTTTCAAACAAGCCCATTAATCATTATTTAATACTGAGCATGTTGCTGATTTATTTTATAGAAAAAAATGCAATAATTTTCGTTTCGGGTGAGAAATCACTTCAGATATTAATTACTTATTTTTTTTACCGATTACTACACATATTTATTAATTATTAAACAACAACAGCTTTTAACAAGCAACAAGTTCGGTTCGCCGTCGTATACAATTTAATTTTGATAGCTTCCGGTTCCGGTGAAGTGGAGCACCACATTCATGATTCATGAACTGGAGTGGGATAAACCCTCTTCTGGAGGTGGATGTGGTAGCAAGTTGTGAAAAATGTGACTCCAACAAAGACGCTATGGAATTTGGCCTGGGTCATGGTTTCAGAATTGTTCCACTTGTATGGCTGGTGGCGCATTTTAATTTATTATTAGCGCAAAATATTATTGTCTGTTGTCGCTGTTAAATATCGTTATATTCAACCGCAGGCCGTAATTTTTAAGTTTTGAAATTACTGATAGACCGGGGCATGGGAATAACTCTTTAATTTAGACTAGAAGTTGTCAATTTCATCAATTCAAATAACAACTCATGCCGACGAGGACAGTAATATTGGTCTATATAAAATTTAGAATGTTTTCGATCATCTGAATCGTTTAAAATTTAAAGAATTCTAAAACAACGCTATATCCGTAAAAGTTCATTTATTTTTATTGCTAAAAGTAAATCATACTAAACTACGTAAAACACATGAATTGCCATGACAATCATAACAGACTACCTGTTGTATTTTTTCTCCAGAAAAGTAAACCAAACAAACAGGAAAATTTCGGATTAATATTGATGATAATATATGATTGCGAGCAGAATTATTATTGGCATTGGCAAACAATGTAATTTCCTGATCCAATCGGTCTAATTAATATAAATGAAAATCTGATTGGAAAAACTTTCCAGTCCACGAAACAAAACTGGTAATTTAGTTTTTACATATTTTCTTCATTTCATTATATACGACTTTGTGAAATACAATTATGTATCTCAAAGTAAATAAGAATAATACTTTCCATATAATTATGTTCGAAGTCGCCGCCCATTAAATTTCCAATTTTCGGCAAAATGGAAAACTGTTTACTTTGAAATGATGAATTACACTAGAGGTAAGTATCAACCCATCCATTTTCGTCCGCAAACCCGAATGACTAGCTCCTACACAATGCCTTTCCTCTCCGATTTCCTTCAAGAAATACTAACAATCCGTGGGACCATTCCCCTCCCCTCCAATAGCTCCAGGTTGAGATCCCAACTACATCACATTGCTTTTCAGCCATATCGATGGAACAAGGATAGAAAGGAGTTTGAAGTGGCGGAGGAGCCTTATCTCGCCAGATCCCCGTATTACACCTGTTCCTGTGTCGGTTACGGCCTCCTCAGCCTATCCGTTTTCCTCCTACCACCACCACCCGCCAATGAAAACGATTTTGGCTCGATAAGGCAGGCCCAGCTGCAGAGCTTTCTTGTGGCCATCGGCTTCTTCTGTATCGGGTATGATATCCACCGCCAGCCAAAAATTTCAAAGACGGTCGCCCAGTTCTTGAATGGGGTGCTGGAGTTCACAAACGTCCACCTGTCTGGGGTGGTGGACAGTCGAAGTCAAAATCCCAAATGGACTTGGAACAGAAGCTACAGCTTCCAGCAGAATGCAATCCTGGCAGGTTGCGTTGCTTACCGCTTGTCAATCAGAGTTATCAGCTTCGTGGTTGCGGCGACCGCTGCCCTCCTCCCGAGATCGGGATTCAATCCGTTGGGGATCCTGTACCATCTCCGAATGACAAATGGATTGTCAGAATTTATCAAGGTCTTCCTAATTTTATTCCAAACTGGATTTATTTGCATAGCGTGGGAGTCCATTTGTTCCTTAGTTCACTTTATAGTTGTGGTAAGGCTGACATTTGGAATAACTGGGATTAAAGTTTGTCTGCAGCACTTCCAAAAGACTTCAAGAAAAAGGTTGTTAACCCGCTCAAGTGGGAAGGATGATGAGCTCGTTTGTGGGAACTACAGAGCCCTTCAGTTGTTGGCTAATCTATTCAATCTTTCGATGAAGGGAGGGATGATGAGCGCCATCGTGATCATTATAATTGTCAATCATATTGTGAGTCTCTTCTCGTTAGTTAAATATCATGGGCTATTGGGTCCGTCAACGACTTCCCTGTTGGGGGTGTGGATGGTGGAAGCGGTTTTGGTGATTTTTGCAGTGTTTGGAATGGCTTCGGGGGTTCATACGACTTCGGTCAGGGTGAGGTCGGACATGGCAAAGCTTCGAAGTAAAATGATGAAGGGATCGAGAAGTGATAGAAGATATTTGGCCAAGCATGTTCGATCCTGGTCTCCAATCCGGGTGAAGTTCTTCTCCACCAATTTCTTTGCGAGGTTGACGCATCTGAAATTTGAGGGATTTTGCATGACGACCACAGCGAGGTTATTGCTGGTGAAGAACTAAAAGTTATTGTAAAAAAACTATATATGATGGAGTTGCATTTTACATTGCATTAACATAACAGTTTGGGTTTGCTTCATGAAGCGGAGGTCGAACAAGAGCCGGACACCGAGAAAATCGATCGGAAATGGAAATTGGAGATAGCATCTGAAATGACTGGGACTAAAGTTAAAAATAAGGAAGATGCTTGAAATAAGGAATTAGCCAATTTAACTACCCTTTATGTAAATTAACTTACGTCGTTTTTATGCTATAAATTGACGTGTTGTGTTATATCTCCCTCCTATTGGGAAAGATTTTAATTTACTGAATTTTAATGGATTCCAAATCCAAATATAATCTGTTAAATTGACAAAGGTATGGGATTTAATATTTGGTTTTAGTTATTGATTATTGATATTGGTTACTGATTACTTTGCGCTGGATTCCAAAAACCAGAATTTATTGTGTAGATTTAGTTATATGTGTTTATCTTTGTTCAATACAAATTATTATCTGGAGGTATTTATTTTCCTCAAGTTTGCCGAGTTGGCCAAAGGAACTTTTTTTTTGTTATTTTTTTTAGAATAATTTTAAAATCAAGTCGACCATAATCCCCATCGATCGATGTGAACACTAATTTCTTTCCCAGCCATTGCCCAGAAAATCTAATTACCTATATGATTTAATAGACAATTAAAATTAAATGATTATTGGACTTGAATGCCTGCGAAGGTTACCTACTTACATAAATTATTATTGCCAGAGCCGGTTATTATCTGATCATCGGCTAAGCATATGAAAATTTCTGGAAAGTCTGCTAATTTAATTTTTAAGTACAGATATAGTTGATAGCAACCATTGTTACGAGCAAATGATAATTTTGGGATTGATGGCTGATGATAATAAAAGATAACCAATTGAATAAAATATTCATATGGAGAACTACAAGTTGCAAATATTGGCACTTCTGTTTTAGCCATGTATATAGGGACCATTTATTCAAATGGTAAATTAAGAGACTCGTGTAATCTCAAATATTTGATTAGCATAAGCTAAGCATACATTAAGGTCTACTGAAAAAATATTTGCAATGAAATAGGCACATTCACATTCTTCCTTCAATCCAAGTTTTCTACCCATACCTGCCCGACAGTCCAGCCGTGACGACGTGACCCTCATGCAGGGAAGGTGTCGCCAAAGTCATTATTTATCATCATGTCTTCATTCCTTCGCGACATCCTCCAAGAAATATTGGCCATTCGGGGAGTTGTCCCTTCTCCTCCCGACGACGTATGTTCCGGAAGCTCTAAAGTACAACTTATAACAACCAATAATAATCCTCTTGTTAATCAACCTTGTAGGTGGAACACCGGCAGAAAAGAGTTCCAAGTGGCGGATGAATCCTATCTTCAAAGGCTTCGTTATTACTCCACCCTCTGCTTCCTATTCAGTTTCCTCACATCGCTGGTTTTCCTCCTCCCAGCACCAGCGGAAGAGGACCAGTTTGGTTCCCTTCGACAAGCCCAGTTCCAAAGCATCCTTGTCACTATCGCCTTTCTTTTTAGCGGGAACGAACTCCGGATTCAACGGAACGTTTCCCGGACCGTTGTCCAGTTCTTGAACGGAGTGCTGGAGTTCACGGAATCAGACCTTTCTGGGGTGAACAGCAGTCAAAATTACACACCAAATTGGAACAAAAGCTACACTTTGGAACAGAATGCGATTCTAGCGAGCTGTTTTGCCTTCCGGATTTTAGTCCAGGCTGCAGCTCCACTAACGGCATTGATTGCTGCCCTCATCCCAACTTCCGGTTTTAATCCGTTGGCGATCCTTTACCATTTGAAACTAATCGATGGATTACGACCCTCCATCAAGGTGTTTTTAATTTTATTCCAGTCAGGGGTGACCTTCGTGGCATTCAGATTCGCATGCCACATTTGCCATTACTTCTTCGTGGCGCGGTTGGCCTTTGGAATATCCGGGATTAAATTGTGTCTGCAGCAGCTCCAACTGAGGGCCGGGCTCCTGTCAAAGTCACTCCAGAGGAAGGATGATCTGATCTGTGGAAACTACAGGGCCCTCCAGTTGCTCTCCAATCTATTCAACATTTCCATGAAGGGAGGGATGGTGAGCTCCATCGTTATCGCCGTCCTTGCCAATCACATCATCGGCCTCTTCTCATTGGTCCAGTATCACGGGCAACTCAATCCGTCCATGACGGCGTTGTTTGGGCTGATCACCGTGGAAACCGTGTTGGCCATCTTTGCCGTTTTCGGGATGGCCGCTGGAGTTCACCAGTCATCGGTCAGGGTTCGGAGGAGTACCGAAAGGATACTGGCGGAGTTGAACTCGAGGTCGACCTTTAGTGGAGGAAGATATTTGGCCAAGCATATCCGGTCGTGGTCCCCCATTCGTGTGAACTTCTTTTCCAGTAATTATTTTGATAGATTGACGCATTTGAAGTTTGAACGGTTTTGTATGATGAGCACGGCGAGGTTGTTGCTGGTGAGGGACTGACATGACATGGCAGTGACAACGTTGCCAACTGGGAATATTCACCGTTAACGTCGTTGACAAAAAAAAATGAATGAAATAATCTTCTACAAATTATAGATATGCAAATTAGGCATTCATCCCTCATTTATATGTAAAAAAAATAAAAAGTAATAAAGATTTTTTTTTGTAATGTGGAATTGTTTTTTTGAAGGATTTCCTTGACATAACATGAAAATAAAAACTAGCGAAAACTTCGAAGTTATAATTCGGGATAAAAGAATTTGTTTTGGGATTGCGATGATGAGATCCTCATCATCATCATTTTATTTCTATTTTTCATACATGATGCGTCCCGATTCTGAAATGAACAAAGACCATTCCCAACTTGATTCATTGCTATGGCTTTTCTCTCAATGCCCCACATTTTTCCCTGTGGAAAAGAAGTGAAATTTTTGCAGCAGAAGCAAAGAAAAAGGATCGCGATCGACTCACTCGACTCGGTATTCATTGCATCTTCGCGTCAGCAGCGTCGTTCATACGATCGATCGATCGTCGTCAGCTGTGTCATTCTTCTAAGTAAACTCCAACTTTTGTTTGTAGGAATTACTAAAAAAAATTAGTAGTTTTCAATTTAAAACTGGTTACTGGAGAGGGGTTATAATCAGTTTAGTTTAGTTCGATTGTTGATCATCGGTGAGCAAGCTATTATTTCGGTCGGGGTAGATTTTTTCGTGCGCCTTTCTTTATTCTTAATTCCAATTCGTAATTATTTTGTTAATTTTTGTTTTAATTGTATTGTAATATTAATTTTGGTCAAGAGGAGTCCAGGTAAATATTGAAATTAGTTTAATGTTATTCATTATTATGATTAAATGAATTTGATTAGGTAACAATTAATTATGGTTTTCGGATTTTTGTATGTCAATTTTTCATTTATTATTTTTAGCATTTAACAATGAAAGAGAAAGCATAATCAGCTAATACTAATTATTTCCTATAATTAACGTGTGATTTTGGTTGTATTTGTTTTTAAATTTTAGTTTAGGCCTATCCGAATCCGGCCAAACAATTAAAAATGGCTGCCCCCCGCTCTTCCAATACTGATGGAATAGGCAGCGAGTCCGATGGGGAGGAACTCGAACAGTACCTGGTGGAGAAGATCCTGGACAAGAAGATCAAAAAGGGGCAAGAGTGGTACTTAATCAAGTGGCAGGGTTACCCGGATGAGGACAATACTTGGGAACCCTTGATACACATCAACTGTAAGGAAATGATTGAAGCGTTTGAAACGCAGCGTTTGGAAAGGGTCATTGCCGCTAGAAAGAAGAGGGCCGCCGCTGCAGCCAAAGCCGAGAAGATGAAAAAGGAGAAAGCGAAGAAACTGGTAAGATTAGATTAAATTTCCGGTTTCCTTCATTCTGATTACCAATTTCTGACTAGTGAGCTAAGTTAATTAATTTTTATTATCTAATTGTAACAGGAGAAGAAGAGGGGCACTGGCACCGAAGTCCGTGGATTCGCAAGGGGACTCCGTCCAGAGAAAGTTATTGGCGCTACCGATACTGGCGGGGTGCTCCAGTTCCGGATCAAATGGGAGGGGTCGGAGGAGGTGGAATTGGTCGTTGCAAAGGAGGCTAACGTCAAGTGCCCACACTTGGTCATTGCTTTCTACGAAGAGAGGATCAGCTGGAGGGGGGATGCTGCTGCTGAGGATAAAGATAATGATGATGACGCGGCGACGGTTATCGTAGATGCGGATGAGACGATGGATGAGGACGCAGCTGAATAAATTGTTTAATTGTTTTTGAGAGACGCCAAGTAAAGTTAGAATTATAATATGTATTTAAAAATGGATTGTTAGAAGATTAGCTCCAGAAATGCAATTGAAATGTTCGTAATTAATTAGTTGTTATCTTTTAGTTTTATTAGTTTTCGTTGCACTTAAAACAGAAAAGGCTTAATTTTACAATGTATCTATTTTCAATTTTTGTGCTAAAAGTGGAGTTAGGCTGAACGCAAAGAGAAAAATGAATATTTATAAGTTGGATTCTCAAATCATTTTTAGGTTGGTTGTTGGCGTTTTGGGCTTTATTCTTAAATGTATTATCAAACAGTGTTAGGTTTTAATTACCACTTAAGAAATGTTATAAAACTTTCCGCCCGGCGTTGCGTGGCGAGAGCGAATCGAAACGGTGCGTTTTAATAATAAGCAATTAATTAATTAAAGCAGGAAATGAATTTGTTTTTGTATTAATGAATCTAAACCGTTGTTCTGTCAATTCCTTTTTATATTTTCTTTAAATAAATATAAACTAATTAAGAAAATTAAATCCAAAATCAGTGTTTATTTTCGTAGCTGCATAAAAATATCTTTGAGAACGGGAACGGGACTTATTTCTTACGTTGCCCCAGAACTTTTCTGAAGGGACGCTTTAAAAAGAATAAGAACAAAGAAACAGAAAATTAGCTGCATTTTTTATGTATCTACTTTACCCTTTGACTGTGCATGGATTGGATAGCGAATAGCGACATCGACTTCAAGATTCAGACTACGCTATAGATATTTAGCTATAGGCCTTCTTGTGCTTGATAAATTTTGCCAGCTGTGGCTCAGCTCTTGTTACATGTTATTGGCTTTATTTTTGCGAATCGCAATCTCCCCATCATCCCCTTTGAAACGAGTTTGATTTATCAAGTTTGTTTTTAGTTAATATTTAATTACTGGTGTTTGCTCAGTTTTGCTGAGCTAACTTGTTACTGGTTTACGGGAGACGAGACTATGTACTAAATACTGAAAACTGACGAGT
Source organism: Lepidocyrtus violaceus (assembly GCA_034696905.1). Lineage (NCBI taxonomy): Eukaryota > Metazoa > Arthropoda > Collembola > Entomobryomorpha > Entomobryidae > Lepidocyrtus > Lepidocyrtus violaceus. The sequence goes on from JAQGAI010003396.1 coordinate 10,366, forward strand.
TTTTTACAATCAATATTTGTTAGGAATTGTCGAGAAATTGTTCATTATTTGGTATTTTTAATATTCCAATTTTTGGTTAAAAGGTATTTATTATAGAAGGAAGTTTTAACTTATTTTGATTTTTTCATTTTTTTTGCATGTATTGAAATTATAATATCAATAATTATTATTTTAATTATTTTAATACATAACAACCAAAGGCAAAGTCAACTGAAAGTTCTTTGTTGATTCATGGCCCAAGTTACATGTTCCAGTTCGATTCGAAGCAGTTGCCTAAATTGAAATTAAATAAACCATATTTTTTATGTTTAGTCATTAATTCATAATAATGACAAATGATGGTTTCGGATTTTCAATTTTTTTTGACGAACTCCAGAACTGATTGTTGATGCGATCGGCGTGTATTTTAATTTAACCTACAACCTAAAACTTAATTAAAATTAGCTAAAACCCTTCA
>JAQGAI010003397.1:0-10821 GCA_034696905.1 Lepidocyrtus violaceus
CGGGGAGTCGTCGTGGGAAGCAGAGTTCCCTGCGATTCAAAGTTCTCGTTTCGGACAACACTCCCACCCAAACATTCGTTTCGGTTTGTAGATGGTGGGGTTCCAATGATTGCTGCTGAAGAGTGATCTCCTTCAGTTGTGGTTGAGGGGAATCTGGAATTGGAAATTGGAATTGTAGATATGTATGTTTTATTTCCCCTCAAGTGTGGACTTATGATTTTATGATGCATCATAGTCTGGAAAATGCATGCTTCAAGATAGATATGCAAAATTATATGTTTATTTTTTACTAATGTTACTAACCGGGTGCTGTCGGCTCTGTTGTTCTGAAGTGATGAAATAGCAGAAACCTGGATACTGCCACTTACAGCCTCAGCTTGTGAACTTGTCCTACGGCAATTCTGGACCAACATATTTTCTTGGTCTGTAAAAAATAAATAATAAGCTAATTACTTAATTGTTTGTTCGATTCACTTTTCTTTTACCTATATACAAATTGCAAATAAAATTGCTCCATTTTATAAGCAAAATCAATGTTATAGCGGTTATAGAATATCAGAGCAAGGTAAGTAGGAAGAAATCAATGAAGAATCCTTAGTCAATGAATGAATTTTCATATTATGTAAATTAAATCACTACGAATTTGCTTAATGAAAAACTACCTTTGATGAAATTACTATCAAGTAATTTTAGACACATATTTCAGTCGTTTTTTCACGCAAGTAAGGATGTACTTAAAATGACGTTTATTAACACCACTACTGCCATGACCTACGACACGAGTCATGCCGATCTCGGTTGTGTTCGTATTATTGTCTGAACTTTGTTGGCATTTTCATATAAAAATGTAGAACTCACAATTAGACAGTAGTGATTTCAACCACTGGCTCAACTGGCATTGCCTTATCGATTTCCGCACTCATGCAATATTCTCTTAGAACCAAATAGTAAAGTCCTAGAATGAGTCCAGCCAGAATACTTATCACAATAATGCTCAACATGAGAAGATCCATCGTAATTTTTATTTATGTATTTGTAGAGATAAAAATGTTTAAGCTAATGTGCATGGCAAGGCATGTTATGTAAATAATGACAGTGATAAAACGTGTAGATTTTAGTAGTTTTGCATGTGCTTACAAAATCATAATTCTTTAAGAAATTTTAAAAATGTAAGGTTGTGGCTTGCTCTTGAAAATAGGCTGATTTAACTGGTAATGTTAAACAATGTTATATTTGCACCCTTGAAAAGTAGGTATGCAGTGAAATCTGTAGAAAATTAGCCATCACAATCATGTGACAGTGGCATGTTGGTAATTTACAGCCATGTGAAAATGAAAAACTGGAAGAAACAAATGGAAAGGGTGTCCACAAGTGTTGTATTGTAGTTGTAGTGGTTATGTATGTATATGAGCCTGCTAAACTGCTTGCTGGAATTTTGAAGAATAGAAAGTTGTTTTTGAAAGTGAGACAGTCGACAATTATTCCAAGGACATGTAACATGCAGTACGTGTACAATAAAAATGATCAGGCCTATGTATTTATGTCTCTTTGTTTTGATGTAATTTTGAGTATTGTGAAGGATTCACATTTCACCTGAGTGATTTGGGTTATCCTTTATCAACGCATGCATCTACAAAAACTCCTGTACTTCAGCTCATGATAAGATTTCGGTTGGATGAACTCAATGCGTTTTTATGCGTCCAGTTCAATATTCTCAATTGAAGGAAGTTCCACAAGGAAGTCTAGCTATCCTGTTTGTTGTCTATTTAAAAAGAACTCGCAGTCTGTCGTGAGTTTTCGTGATGTGGAGATACGAAGATGTTGTTACTCGAGTTAAAGTTTGAAATTTCTATTTATAATCTGATGATACTGGACCGCAAGTAAGTTTCGCTCTAGCTTCCTATTCATCTATGTCTGTTATGTAATGTTAGTCAATTTTTGTTTTTCTAATGCAGATGCAGTTCTTAGCGTTAGATATGAATTTTTTATTTGACAACCTAGACTGTAGATAGGGACACGTTTCAATGCATCAATTACATGAAGTTGCTTTTTTGCATGTCTTCCCGTTCCATCATCCTTGCTCAATGTTTTGTTGTTTGTTTCCGTTTTCGTTTGCATAAGCTTTAAGAGCGTGTTTCAAAATTTGATTTATTTATAATAGTTGCTCATTTAGTCTTTTCCATGATTAAAATAGTAAGTATACAAAGCTCTTTAAAATTCCATCCCATTTATAGCATGTTCTGATAACATATATGTCCTAATTTTGTTTTTAATCTACTTCCGGTTAAACAAATGATGCCAATTGCAAACTGTAAACTAGCCCTGGCCTGTGTCCAACTATAAGAAATGAAATTTCCTAACCGTTCTTCTGTTTTCGTGTTAATGGATTCAGCAAAATGTACTAAATTGAAACAAGGTTCTTTTTAACATTTAGACCATACTTCATAAGTGGGGATACGTGTGGATTCTCGATTAATATCCTTTTGAAATGCCGGTGAAGTACATTACTGCTAATGAGTTTTTGTTTATTTTACGGAAATCTATCTCCTAATCGAAGGCCAAAATGTGCTAAGGATTTTATGAGAATGAATTGCCACTTAAGTATATCGGAGAAAGTCGAGGTTATCATGAATTTGTCGATTTTCAGAAATTAAAATCAGCTCATAGCCTATAGCTTATCCCAAAACATTGTTTACATTCTTATTTAAGCAAAAGATTATCATGCAATTAGCAAATTGTTGAAATTACAGTAAAACGCACTCACATCATAATAAAAATTTTGTATGTCGAGGGTGCTTCTTTTCAACTTTCTGCAAGCAAGTGCGGTGCCCGTATGCTGTAGCATCCTCGGCTCCTTGTTCTGTCGATCGAATGCATTTGTGTAGTTTTTCGTTAGACTGTGAGGTGCAAGCGGAAAAGATTTTTTTGGAGACTTTCTGTTTGTTGATTGACGTCAGCAAGAATGAGGGCACAGTAAATGCTAATTGTGGCTGGCTTAGGTAAAAGTAAACTAGTTAAAAGTTAACTTTTTGAAAGTCAGTGTCGAATCAAACCTTGTAACAAGTACGGGTCAATTCCGCCGTCTGCTTAAAATCGGGCTTCCGGTTTGGTTTATGCAACTTTTGCGTTTTTGGGTGCTGATTATCTAAAATTAAAATTAGCTTTGCCGTTTAGTAGGTAAATGAAATTTTCGAAGCATTAGATTAGATTGTTGGCATTGGTCGGTTCAGTGAGGAGAGGCGTGGGTATGTTATCTTACCGCTTTGTCTGTAGCATCTAGATGAAGTGTTTTAAGGTACCGTTATCACCGTTTCCAACTTCAGATTCTACTAGTTGAGTTAACTTCATTTCCCAAGATTAAATATGTCGTTACTGGATTATCCAAGAAGGCAAGTTACAAATTAGCTAATGTACAGATAGAATGCAAATACGCTTAGGAATACAAATGACTTGCTTTGGTGATTTCTATTACACTTTCACAATATTATGCCACTATTCAATGGGATTTGTCTCACAACCACAACAAATGTTTTCTGCAGTACTGTTTAAATATTTTCATTTCACAACGGCACACAGATTTCTGGTATTATTATTTCCATTTAATTGAACACGGTAAACTTGGGGGAAATGGTGTGGAAAGAGGCTCTGCAATAATTCATTCACTTGATCGATTAACTTTGTTCAGCTCTCATAAAGCGATCAATTTTATTATGAAGTTGCGCAAGCAAGGCAAAAGGTACAAAGAAATTACGTACAATTTTTTCTCATAAGGAAACCTACCTACTACGTGTGGAGGAATTTATTGGAACAATAAGGGAAACCACTCCAGCCGACTTTAGCTAATTTGGAGTTTGTAGAGTGGAAAATTGAACACTCTCTACTTTACCTATGTACTTCTTGTTACCTAACTTGACAAATATAAGTTTAGATTAAACTAAATTTCCGGAATCAACTGGTAAATTGTGAAGCTAACTAGAAAAAAACTAACCCAGCTTCTGGAATAGTGAGGATCACAAGGCAGGGTCTTTGGAGAAAGTGGTTATCATACTGAATCGGAGAGCTACCTTTTTTCTCTGGGATGGAATAGGAATGATGGATTTTCTTAGAGCCATTGTGAGTCCATTACTGTTTATATGGTTTTCGACCGAGCGGACCAGCAGCAGTCATGTTCCTTTTCTAGAGATTAGTTAGCCTAGCTGGAGTGGCTGACGTACGTCGTGGAGAAGAAAGGGAAGCAACGGAGGAGAGCTACCTATTCTCCACACTTTTTTTTGCTCATCCTGCGTCTCATAAAATGGGAAGGCGTTGGTGGTGAGTCACTCGGAGTGCTCCGATTGTTTTCGGTTTGTTCCATAGTTTTCTGTTGCTAGCCATTATAAGTTCAGCTAGAGCCGACCTAGTATCACGTCCTACTCCTCCGCTGCTCCTATCGTGTAGGCCCCAGGATGGAAGGGGAATTGTTAATGTAGTCCGAGAGAAAGGAACTGAAATATTCATGGGAGAAAGTAGTCCATGAGTCAAACTAAACGTATAAAGTAAAAGTGTTTTGGAGGAAGCGAGCGAGCGAGTCTAGTAAACTTTCGCTGCTGCTGCGAACATTGCCATACATAACATAGTACCTTCTTCCGCTCCACTCACTCACTCACTCACACAATCTCTAATACCTATACACAATATGTGCATGGAACTTTTACTTTAGATGAATATGCATAATATATGCTTGATGAGAGTTGGGTTTTAGGTAGGTAGGTATTTTTGTGTACAATACATTGTTGCTGCAGCGTCTATTGATTGGATGGTTTTGTCATTAAAGCTCCTTTCTGGAGAAAACAAGAAATTATAATCTAGCTTAATGCATAGCCTAATGGGGACACCCAAGTAACAACTGCGACAAATGTATGCACCATGTGGGAGACACATTAGTAAATTAAATTTACTGCGAAATGCTTAAATGCCAAGAAAGAGCCTACCCATCGTCATTGTAGAGAAAGTATGCTAATTACAAAACCTTAAGGTTATATCATTGTTGAAAGCTCTTTTGTACTTAAGAATCATGCATTCTTCCATTCCATATTGTATTCTTGCATCTTAAGCTTTTACTTTACATTTTCTACGACTTCCTTTCCAGTGGCTGTCGCCAGTAAGCAAAATGCTGCCGCCTTGAAATTAGCATAAGAATGTGAATCTTTTGTTATATATTTTAGCACAAAAATATTGACCTTGACTAAGGATCTGCTTCCGTATTAAGTCATGTCTTATTGTGTTCGTGTTTGAACTTGTTCGATTAGGGGCGGATTATTAAATAAATTTAAAATTCGGAATAGCAGCCACCATCTACCTCGAAAGACCGACGTAAATATTGTATAATAAAATAATAATAAAAGGAATAATAATAATAATAATAATAAAATAAAATAACTGTAGTAATAGGCTACATAAAAACCATCTTGCCAACCCGACATTCCGTAATATGTACATAAATTATTTAACGAGGAAAGTTACAGACTCGTAGTAATATAAATATAAGGACGATTTCTTTAAATGCGAGTTCCAGATCCCATTACAGAGCTAGAGCTTGCATGTCACCTATTGACCTATTATAATGGACTAGGAAAAAATGAGGACAATACAGAAGAATAAACTTCATTTCATAGATCTAACAACCCATTCCATTCCATTCCAAGCACCCGTTACTGTTGATCAATAATGTATTTTTGGAACATAAAACACTGGTGAAAGTCTTACCCCGTTGAGACCGACTGAGGAGGAATGCTGCATGGTACATACCTACCGAATAATAAGCTTTACAATGACATCCCAGAACAAAGTCAAAAGAGTAACTTTCATATGGTGCTGTTATTCATACTTTCATTGTGTGGATGGACATGCTGCTGTGAGAAAGCAACGGGGACGCGATTGCATAAAATCCACTCCTCATCCGGTTGCTTACATACATGTAAATAACTATGGACAGTATTTCCGGGACGTAGAGACTAGTCCGCACCCAAATGCAATTTAACGCATTGGGATTTCCCTTGTCTGTAGGTCTCCGTTACGGAGTCTATTACCTGTGTAATGTACATACACGAACAATAATAAGTTCAAGTGGTCATTTGACAAATAGCAAACACGGCTTCCGACCAGAGTAGTAGCTGTAAGACATGGCATGATACGTATGCTCATCGATCAGTTCAAGAAGTCTCTGTGAGTCCTCCAACCAACTTACTCCGGACTGGTGTGGCTTGGTTAAGAAAGAGTTGGTATGAATCGATGTTAAATCATGCGTAAAGAAAGAGTCATGGACTCGTTGATGAGTTTTAGTAGTGTTGTTTTATTGATGGCTTTCGAAATTGGAGCACGTATTGCTTAGATCAGGGCTTCATTATTATGTAAATTACTAAGGACCCTGCATTCACAATTTGCTACCTGCCGTCACTTTGATTAGTTGGGTTGGAATTGGAAGATGATTCTTATCGAATTTACAATGCAATGCATAGTGGTAGCCGACTATAATTATGCGTAACTATTTTAGGCCCTACACTGGGAGTGCCAAAAATAAACGCTCAGCATTTTTAAATAAGATAATGCAATATAACTGGGAGTTACGTTAAAATGAAAACGGTTACTTAACCGTAGTACCCTTACAATCTCATATCATTATCGAAGCTCCCATCAACTCAAAGTAATGGGAGCTTCGCCCTGTTATGTCATAATTCAGGTGTACTTATATAGGAAAAAGGGACCTGCAATCAATTTTGATTATTATTATTTACTTACTCCTACTGTCATATATATGCCTACTTTCGTCCTCAACATCGCATAACATTCCTGTGCCTTACAGATATGTTGCTACTTTTTTTTGTTGTTCCAAGAGCAATTACAATACATATTTCCAATGGCAAAATAATTTTCAGTTGATAATTGGAACTTTGTAGCCTTAAAAGGTCTTTGGTTACCCCGCCCTTGCACGATTATTTAAAATACATTGGACTGACATTAATAGCGCCAAAATTCAGAAGAAGGAACTGAAAAAAATGTCGTATTCCCTTTCCATTGTCGCAGACTGCGACTCGCAGTGTTAAAATCAAATTATAAAACATCAATAAAATATCTTCTTATTTGATACGGTTTTGCTTCTAGAATTTATTATTTCAGTGATTCCCTTGATTTTGAATTGTTTTCAATTTTAAGCATAATTTATGCCTATTGCGTTTGGATGGAGAAATTTAAAATTCATACGCGTCCTTAGCTTAAATTAAATTCGTGCTATCCACGCTCTCACATACATACATAACCTCAATTCATCACCATAAATTCATCAGTATTAACAGTTTATAGTCATAAATATGGAATAGATACATTATAGTATCTTGACGTGTGTGTGTGGATGAATTCTGTTAATTCATACATTTGCAAATAATACCTACTCATGTGATGCTTCATATTATGTTCATATAACTTTTAAGCATGCAGTTGTTTTAAGTGCCTACGGATCAAATGCAGCGAGTTGAGATCAATCTATCATGCATCAAGCAGACAGAGAGGTACACATGGCAAAACTGCAGAGATTGTCCTTTAAGACGATTTTCACCTAGGATGAAGATATGCACTTTGAAACAACGCGTAATAACACATTTGATGAAATTCAAAACTGTAAGACAGTATAATAAAAACAAAAGGAAAAATAAATTTCATTCGCTGACTGCTTCAGATAATAAAGTTATCCAACAGAACGATGATGTATACCACATAAAACACGTAATGAATGTCTGAACGTGGACACATAGCACATCCTGTTTTATGATGCCCCTTTTCTAAATTAGAAAGAAAACTCATGGATAAAAAGAGGAAAAGTGAATAAAAAATGGCTGCTCGACTTTTGTCTTGTTTGATGATTTTCAAGTATTTTAATTATAAGTTTGCGAAATTAAAAGGTTTAACAAACGACAAAGTATAAGATCCACAAACAAAAAAACAAACACAGTTTTCCAATATTTAATACAAAAATTAGCATGCTGTTAATGCTATTTACATCCCGAAAATAACCTGGGGGTAATTGGTAATAGGTATTGCTGCAGAGACAAAAAGTGGCCGTCCAAAAGGGGAGAATCCCCCTAAATACTACTCGAACTAACATATAAACATTCAAACAGCTACCCTTAAAAGCTCAGATTTGCTCGCGGCTCTCGTCAGCAAAAAAGGATTCGATTTTCTGAAGGAGTCTGTGTCAGTTATAAAAGGATATGATTTCGTTTCATATACATACATAAATATATATTAAGATGTATAGTCGGACAGGTATGTATGAAAGAAAATGCTCTCTTACACTGCAGTGATTGTTTAGGTATAGGTACCTTCCGTTATACCATCGCAAAATGTATAATAACTTATATTATCTATATTACATTATAAGGACACAGGTTATTATGAGCATTTATCCCTTTTGTATACAAGGTATGCGTGCTATTAGTTAAATCTGCAGGCTCTTTTACCTTATAACAATGGCCACGTTTGGTTAGTTCAATTGTATGAAAACATTGCAACGCACACTGCACTGCACATTGCATTGTATTGCACTGTATTGTTAAGATCTGCATCAGAGATATGAAATGATACTGCAGACAATGTTCTCTGTACAAAATCATTGCATTAACATGAAGGAAAGCTGTGGAGGTAGTGGTTTTTCAAAGAATCCCTTCGTATCCGTATTATTACTTCAAATTGAGGAGACCAAGGAAAGGAGTCTTCAGCTCAGCTAACTAAACAGTAAAAAAGTACCAGTGATGATGACGATGGGCATGATGTTGATGATCATGCTATTTAGATGCTAAATACCTTGCTGATGTCTGTAAGCAGTGATCATGATGATGCTGCTGATGCTCTTAAACAACAATGCCAACTTAGGCAAAATATCTATATGCTGATGTTAGTACTGGCAAACATCAACGCATGCTTCTGAGAATGACTGACGATGATGATGAGTGAGACTGCACTGGCCAGTCTTATAGTACTACTGCTCATTCATAACAGCAACAATTATAGTTAGATGGTTTAACCACGCAAATGCAATGTTAGAACTGTTTGAAAAGACTCCCCACATATTATATTTGTCCCAGCAGCGTTCGCTGTGCATTTAAGAGCAAAACCAAGAAGTGAAATAAATCATGAGCAGATAATAAAAAAAGTTTGTGGAAAAATGTGTTAGTATTGAGCAGAAGGTCTGTGTGAGAAGCTAAAGGGACTCTAGCTGAGTGCAAAAATAATTGCAATGGGGTAAAGTAAGATAAAAATGAAATTTCCAATTAGACTGTTAATGGTTGTACAAGGCGTAAGGTTGAATTTATTAAGCTCAGTCAGAGTAGAAACAACACAGGAGTATAATGGGATTGATGAAGTCATTGTTGCGATAAAATGAAAGTGACTGTGTCTTTTCCAAGGGAAATATCTGAAGTCGTCCTTCTGTTTGTTGGATTCTCTTGAGAGATATAACTCTTGACTGCGTTTTTATAACGAAGATACAATCTTAGCAGGGCCATTATTATTGTTGTCTATTGTAAAGTTGATTTTCAAAGCTCGTGTTAATGTGCTGCCTGTAAGCCTGAAAGGAACTTAAGTTTATTGGCTGGGCTCGGCTCGTCCCAAGCGAAGATTTTGAAGATCATTTTGGTAGTTTCTAAAAGTGCTCGTGTGATGATAACTGGTACAATATCTGTGGAGGCTAAACTCTTATCGGAAAGTCAAAAATTAGTTAAAAGTGTTCTTTACGTGTTCTGAGCAGAAGAGGTAAGAAAAAAATTTACTACATTCCGAATGAAGTATGAGAAAGAAGAGAAGAGTTTGCAATTCAAGAAGAGTTGCAAACATGCAAAATGTGCATGCAATTTTCTGCCAAAATTTTATAGTCCATAAACATGGGAGAGTATAAAAATCTAGCCTAAAAGCTACAGTAGCCTGTTTGTCACCTGCTTTCTATTTAATTGTGAATTCGATTTTATAAGTAGCCATTGTCACAACTGTCCATTACTAACCAACATGCTATATTTTATATTATTATGAGATTATAGGCAACAGTTTCAAACTCTCAGCACGGCGTTTGGTCTGGTTTGCTTCATTTATTCATGATAAGCTGCCATACAACTTGAATGGTTTATTGTGTTGACCACAATTTTCTGAAACTGATTTACAGGGACGAGTGAGAAGAAATTCTGAATAGGTATATTTTCATTTCACTCCTGTTTAGAACCAAACCCAAGTGGAAGTGGGGATGAATAATAATAATAATATAAATAAACCCTTGCCTTGTAACGGTATAGGGAGGCATCCGTGTCTATGTAGTAGTAAGACAAGCTACTACTACTGCTCTTTTGCACGACAAAAGTTCGAAGGGCTGCTGGCTGATTGCTATCCTGTACAACTTGCCGTTGTCTGCCAAATGATGAATGAATGCACCATGCAAGAACAAAGCATGCATGCAAAAATAATATTATGCTCTGTATGGTGCAGTTTGCAACTTCGAGAGGATTCTGAATTCTGATTCTGACTCTACTACCGCTTCATAACTCAGGAAAAAAACTGTTTGCTCTAGAGAAATATGCATTTTTTTTAAGTATTTTAGCGAAGGTTTAGTAGCATGGAATAGTGGGAAACCAAAAGCTAAACGAATGATTCTTCAAACTTGTTAGCAATTTCGGCATTGACAATGTATAATCAGAAAGCTAGTCAATTATGAGGTTTGAAGAAGAATCTTTGAAGAAGTAACGCTAACTTTATAAATGAAATGGAAATGAATAAAAAAAAATAGTAACGTTTTTTTTGGTGGAT
>JAQGAI010003398.1:0-10819 GCA_034696905.1 Lepidocyrtus violaceus
GCTGGAGATCACTGGTCCCGTGACCCAGCTTCCCCCAGTCCCCATCTCCCCAGGAGAACACCTCCCCACCTTCACTCAGCGCCAGGGAGTGACCATCACTCCCACAACTGGTGGCCAAAGCAGTGATCACATAGCCTTGCAGCCCGGAGATCACAGTCTGGCTATGCATGTCGTCGCTGTTCCCATGCCCCAGCCTTCCATAGCTCCCCTCCCCGATACTCTCCACCGTCCCATTCGCCTGGATAAGGAAGGTACAGTTCTGGCCGCAGACCATTTGCTGGGCCCCGCAAAAACCGGGGCTCAGTCTCGGGCTACTTATCTGCCTTCCGAGCAGATCCGTCTCCCCCAGCTGGCCGTGCCTCCCATTCCCCCACATGTAGACATCGCACTTCCCTCCAAACTGCCAGTCATGGGGCTGCTGGGTCGCCCAAGCCATGACCTCCGTGTCCATGTCCAGCGTCCAGCAAATGGGCCAATTCGGACCGCGGAGGCAAGCCTTCTCCTCGTCGATCTTGAACTTCATCACGAAGTCCTGGGGGAGGATCGTCCGACTCACGAGGGCCTCCGCAGTTCTCAGCGTCATCCCCAGATTATGGAGCCAGCTCCACTTGCTCCCCACTTGAACTTCAACGTTGTTCCCTCCGCCAGCGATCTCCGTGAAGATCCGGTCCAGTCCCAAGTTATACGCCAGGGCAGCCAGGCACTGCAAATATCTGGAGAACATGAGCTGATCCCCATTCTCCACAAGCACCTTCTCATAGTCATACTGCTCCTCCATCAAATTGGGAAGGTAGGTCAGCAGCGCCTTAAAAGTCGGCATCAGATCCAACGACTTCAGCCCCTGCTGGGCCAGACTCGCCTTGCACGCTGCGAACACGACGGACTCCACTTTATTGAGCAGTTGCCGCTGATGATTGAGCAGCTCCATTTCCTCCTCCTCCTCACTCTGCTGGTCCTGCTGACGCTGATCCATACGCCCCTCCTCCTCCTCCAGATCATTGTTGTAGTCCATCCCATCATCACTGGCGGCGGAGCAGTCCTCCACGATCCTGTTGACGCTCGCCCGGCAAGCCAGACACTTGACCAGTTGCTCCAGCGCCCATTGTCTATGGGCCCCGGTCAGCCTCGCGGACATGACGCAGCTGGCCAGCGCATCGATCAGGAACAGGGAGCAGTCCAGACTCTGCCTCCCTCCCGGAGTTCCCTCCGTCCCATTGGATTCCTTATCCAACAGGGGCACTCCGGGATGACAGCTGAGGAAGCTGACCAGACTCATGGTGACAAGGAAGTTGGGCTGCTTGATGAAGCCGTCGCTGCTCTGCACGTGCTGAGGATGGGTGGGCGGCGTGTTCACCCGGATGAAGCCGAAAGCTCCGGAGAGCAACTCCTTCACGCACATCTCCAGCACCTTCTTGGCCGCCTTCCCGTCGCTGCTCACCAGCACCTCCACAGCCTTGCCTATGTGCTGCAGCGCCGTACATGTCTTGATGTCATAGGGCAGATTCAGAAACGGGTTGTTCGAAGAGCTCGTCTTCTGCTGGGGGAGATCCGTCTCAGCGCCAGCGCTGTTGGTCCTCAAGGTCCTCCCCGCAGCCGTTAAGCACATCAGCTTGATCAACTTGTTCACATCCGATAAGCCGATCTGCTCCAGCGCCCTCGCCATATCGCAAGACCACTCCGAGATACTCAGGATGACCAGCGCTTCCGTGATGATGCTCCGAGAGATCATGACCTGCAGCGCCTCCGTCGTGTTCTGGAGGGCGCAGATCCTCTTCTGGACGTCCTCCGCGACCATGGCCTGCTCCGCCAGGAGCTTTCCAGCGTAGCCCGTTCCTCCAATTCCGGAACTGCTCCCTCCACCTCCACTCCCTCCTCCTCCTCCTCCCATGTTATTACTTCCTCTTCCTCCTCCCCCAGGATGATGATGATGATGTTGATTCAAATTATTTCCGGTGACCTTCTCCACCGTCCTCGCTCCCAGAGGGTCGCCCTCCTCCACACCCACATGATTGGGATAGGGATGCCCTTCCTTCAGCCCCAAATATGGGAGGAGTCCAATAAAAGCATCTTCCTCTCCGCTGCTCCTCCCCTCCCTCCCACTCCCTCCTTGACTGGCCACCCTAATCAGATTATCCGGACTTAAGGTGAGCTCCGCCCGCTCCAGATTACTCGTCGCGATCATGGCCTCGTATGACTCCGCCATGGTCAGCGGAGGGAGGGTCATGGCGTGCTCGCAAACGGAGGACAAGGCGTGCATGGTCAGCTCCTGCGGCGTTGTTGAAGCGCTCGCCCTCGTTGGGAGGTTGTGACCTCCGTGATGGTCGTAGCAGTGCTCGCACAGCATGTAGCACTGGTCCTCCCGGACCTCCCCACAGTAGCCATTGGCATACTGCATCCCGCAGCCTTGGTGCCGGACCAGGAAGTGGTGGACGATGTCCCGCTCAATGTTGAAGCAGAAGCAGCACAGTCCCCGGTCCCCCACTTGTGGGGGGAGGACAACGATCGGGATCCGGACTAAGGAGGAGGAAGCTTGTTGTTGATGATGGCTGGGATCTCGGGTCAGTCTCATCAAGGCGTCTGTTGACCTGTGGACACCTCCTCCGGAGGAGCCGGAGGTGATGGGACCTCCTCCAGGAGTGGGATTGAATGTGCTCAGAGCTCCGCTAGCTCTGGCGAGGAGTCGCCGGTCCTCTTCGTCGACTGAGTGACCTCTTCCGAACCGGACGTCATGATGATGACCACTGCTGCCTCCCCCTCCACCGCCTCCACCACTGCCGCTGCTTGTATGTCTCTCGCAGCGATCGTGCCGGTGATGGCCGTGATGGGAGGAGCTTGTATGGCGATCGCTCTGGGTGGAGCTCCTCCTTTGCTGGACAAAGTCCTCCAGGATTTGCAGCCGCTCACTCAAGTTAGGGAGGAAGGACTGCTGCTGAAGACTTTCCGCTGATGAGGATGACACAGGACCTCCAGTGGGTCCGCCGCCGGCGGAACCTTGCCTATTCTGACTCAACTCCTGCTCCCTCCCCAGCTGCTCCACTCTTTGCATGAATGCGGCCGTGCTGCCCAGCGTCCATGGACGATAATACCGATCCACGGCCAGGGCCTGATTCGCCGAAGGACTGGACTGATCCTGGCTGTGATGATGGTGCTGCTGCTGCTGTTGATGGTGGTCCTGGTCAATGGAGGGATTCTCCAGCATCCACTGCGCCAACTGGCTCACCGCAGCTATGCTCAGCTCTCCCGTCAGCCCCAGTGCCTGCATCGCACTTCGGATGTGCCGTGGAGTGAAGCCCATCTCCAACAAAGCCGTTGGCAGTCTCCCATTCAGTGAAGGAAAACTCCCTCCACCATCCCTTCCTCCACCTCCCCCTCCTGCCGACGAGCCTCTCCCAATTGGCGGCGGAGGCGACGGCGATCTTCTCGACTGTCTCCGTCGAATATTGAAAGTCCCGGAGGGAGGTCCGCTCGCCAAAGCAGCGGAGCTCCTCCCACTCCTATTACTACTACTCCCTCCTCCTCCACCGGAGGAGAGTCCACTAACTACTCCAGAGTTATCCAGCTCCCTCCAGGCGGCTCTAGCCGCCTCCATTTCATCCGTGATGGTGGTCTGCGGTGCGGAACTGGAGTTGGAGCTGCTCCCTCTCGGCGAGAATCGCAGCGGTGGATAAAGTCGGCTCGCGATGTTGGCCAAGGTCATCGGCAAAAATGTTCGCGCCAGTCGGGGCGGCAGCTGTTGGCTGGTCGCAGACCTTCCACCTCCACCACCTCCCGGCATTTCCGTGTCACTTGGCTGGGGCTTCCTCTTCATCCCACCAGTCCCGGGTGCCATCATCCACTCCACTTCCTTCTCCCGCTGGAGGAGTGTCGCAGATAAGCTGCTGAACTTGGGGCCGGTGAAGTCCACAAGTTGGCGCACATGGAGGTGGTGGATGATGCTGTGTGTCCGCTCCAGCTCCGAAGGATGGTACAGCTTCGGCAGCTTACAAGGCTTCACGCAAGTCTCCACCAAGTGGCGGAACGCATCCTTCAACGCGTTTTGGAGGGAGTCCCTCTCCTCATTACAAAATGGGCAGGGGGAGTCATCATCACCGCCATCCGGACTCCCAGCTTGGGAGTCACTTGTCTTCTTCTGACCACACTTTGGACACGTTTTCTCCCTCTCCTTTCCCCCTTCACTGTCCTCCGCTTCCCGCTCCTTATCAGATGTACCCTCCTTTCCGTTGTTATCATCGGCCCCGCTGGAGGACTTGTTGGACTGGCCGCCCTTTTTCCTCTTCGGGATCAGCAGGAACTCGGAGAAGTAGCTAGAGCCCAGGATGGTCTGCAGACTCTTCATCGCTCCGAACTGGAGATAAGCCATCTTGACAAAGGCCCCTTCCAACTCCAACTCTGCCCGTTTCTTATCCAGCTCATTGTTCTGTCTGGACTCCTCCGCGGAGTTCAAAATGTTGACGCTTGATGTTGTACTACCGCTGCTTATTGGCCCTCCACTGGAGGCCATGCTGGTGCTTGTGGAGCCCTGCCCGGAGTCCGCAGACCCTTTCCGAGTCACCTCCAAAATTATGTCGGAGACCATTTGAGATGATAAGGCTTCCACTAGAGCGGTGGACGTTGAACTCCCACTATTTGGCTTGCTGTTGGCGCCTGCTGCCGCTGGAGGCACTTCCTCCACTCCACACTTCTCACTAGATGACTTCATCCCCTTCACATTTGCATTAAGATCCCAGATGGAGGACTGGGAGCACTCCTCCTTGATGCACTTCAGACTGGTCGTCATTTCCTCCGTTTCTCTGGAGCATTCTTCATCCCTTGTTGGGAGCCTTGATGATGACGATGAGGAGCCTCCTTCAAGCGGGTCCTCAATAACAGGCTCGGACGATACTGACCTCGGGAATCCCTCCGAAGGGAACTTGATCTCCCCCGTGATCCCCGTCAGGGTCGTGATCAGCCTCAGCATCTCCGCATTCAGACAAGTGAACTTGTTCGCCTCAAACGGCTGCGGTCCGCAGGGCTCCAACTGGGCCACCGGGCAGTCTCCCACAGTCCCCTCCTGGTCATCCCACTGCACCTTCACGGAGCTGAGTCCGGCCTTCAGCGTCCCCAAAACTATTCCCTTCTTCCCGGTCGGCTTGTGAAGGCACTCGGCGCCCACCCGGAGACCCCTGTCAACACCTCCAATGACTGCCAAGACTGGCCACGCCTCTCTACAAAGCTTCTCCACATCTTCAAAGTTATTTAGATGGATCCCTCCTCCTCCACTTCCTCCTGGGCTGGTTGCTGAGGTCACTCTAATTTCCGGAGGATGAAGCTCCTCCGGCTCTCCTTCATATTCCTCATCAGTTTCACTCGGCGTCGGCGTCTTATCCTCCCCGGACTCTTCGTACAAAATCTCCCTCGCGTTTTGGAGCCGATCCGCGAGGTTATCATTCACCGCCTTGGTCCACCCCTCCTTCCCATGGAGCTTCCTTAACAAGCTAACATGCTGCTCCGCCAGGGTTGCCCCCAACGGCGCACACAATGGCTCTCCCGGAAGCAGCGTCTTCAACGGCCTCTTCGGCTCATAATCCGTGATCTTGACTTTCTCCCCCGGATTGGTGCTGTAGAACAAGACGCAGGGGAACAGCTCCGTCGCGTCCACATCTTGGAAGGCCAGCTGGGGCTCCTCCCCATTCTTCCCGAAGCTCAGCGTCTTATTGTCCACGTCCAGGATTACAGTGATGTAGTCCCCTTGAGTGTAAGGGGTCAGCGTGCTGGACAATTCCCCTCGATGATAGAGATTCCCGGAGTAGGCCCGGTACAGCCACATGTCGTCCGTACTCCTATGACTGGGATCCTTGATGGGCCAGCGACAGACTCCAATGCAGGTCCCTTCATTCCCCCGATTCTCCTTCACAATCAGGAACTTCCACTGATGGCAGCCTGAGGTGAAGCCAAAGTCTCCGACGCCATAGCCCCTCCCTCCCCTCCCATGCACCAGCATCTGTCCATTCTCGACGAAGCAGCAGAGGCTCTTGTCCGGATCGAAGGAGACCTTCAAACCATCATCCCGATCCCCTGATAAGCTCGCCTCCCCGTAAACATATTGGTTGACTTCATCCCTGCTGAGGATGTTCCGCTTGGCCCGCTCAAAAACTGGGGTGGCCCACATGGAGTCGGACAGCTGCTGGAGCAGATCCTTCACAACCTGGTCCTTCAGATCGTGACAGTCCTTGGGCGCCGAGTGGAGGATGCTCTCCAGCAGATTCACGGCCAACATCTTCGGACGAAGCCCGGGGGTCACCAGGATATTCCGGCACATTTGGATCTCCACCTCGGTCAGCGAGCAGGTCCCGCTGGCAACCGACCTCTGACCGTTATTGGATGGACCTGGACAGGGATGCTCATGATGAAGCTCTTCATCCCCTCCATCTTCACTCCCCCCATTCCGGCAGAGTTCCGTCGTGGACTGGTCAAACTTCAAAAACATCTCCACATCCGAGCACGGCTTCACCGACAGAAAACTGAGAATCAGCTTGATCCAATGTGGCTTGCACAGGAAGCTTCCAACATGGCTGGAGGCGATCAGCCTCCTCAGGAAGACGAAGAGGTCTCCCAGCCTCGTCTCAATCTCCTGCTTCTCCACCGGATTCAACAATTGGACCTGCCCATTAGTCAGCATCGGCTTTTCCGAGTCGCTCACCGGACTCAGGCTCACCACTGGAGTGTCCGGCGTCCCCAAAGGTGTCGGGGAGCCGCCATCAGTGCTCACTCGATTTCCACAGAGGATCGTGAGCAGACTCAGGAGCTGCGTGAACAACACCTCCATCACCTTCTCGATCACGGACTCCTCCAGTCGGCTCCCATAGAGGGAGGTGCTCACAGCGATCATGTGGAGGAGCCGGATGCTCGCCACGGTGACGTAGCCCACCGGGAGACCGGACCATAACTCCCCGTTGCTGATGTTGACCCCGCCTCCACACCCGGAGAGGCTTCCATGACCTCCAACGCCACCCTGATAGTGGACGCAGTACTTCTCCAGGACGGAGAGGAGTCCGGAGTTGACCACCAGCCGGATATCGTTTTCCCTGAAGCGACAGCTCAAAGCGAATAGGTTGAGGAGCTTCACTTGGTCGCTGTTGATTTGCTTATCTTTCTTGCTGGGAATTGATAAGCTGATATTCCCATTCTTCTCCTTGTCACTGTCACATGAGCTGCTTTGACCTTTGACATTGACGCTGCTGCTCAGGCACTGTCTTCGGAGGCAGGCTATGAGCCATCCCATGATCCGGTGGACGACCTGGACAACCTTCCGCTGAAGGTGGTAGGGCGCCGCCTGGATGGAGTCCAGGTAGTGGCAGAGTTGGACGTGCACCTCCAGATCCGTCCAGGACGAGACGATCATGGAGGGTCCGCCAGCGCCGGCATTATTATTCGCTTGAGTTGAAGGAGGAGCGGTCGGCGCACTGGAGGAAGATGTGGAGGTGGCAGCGGTATTGTTGGATTCCGCTGCCGGGGCCTTCAGAAGTGGCATGATTGAAAACAAGCCAAGATGATAGCATCCCGCCAGGAGGAACTCATGGACTGATGCCAGATATTCCTTATCCCCGGCGGCAGCGTCACCTCCAGTTTGCGTTGGCTCCAATTGCTGGCCGCTAATGAGCTGGAGGATTTTGCTCAGCGCTTCGATCCTCAGCTTGGCACGCTCCTGATGAGCTACAAGCGCTGCCGTCAATATCTTCACGCTGGACTTCCAGCCCGCGCTGTTCAAAGGTGAAGCCTTCTTATTATTATTACTTCCCCGGGAATCTCTGGGTGGAGGAATCGGAGGGGAATTTACGGTGGGTTGGGATTGTGGAACTGACAATGCGGCTGATGACTGTGAAGGTCCTTGGCTCTCCTTCAACTTGGAGAACACGTCGAAGCTGACAAACTTCAAGATAAGCTTCCCCAACCGGCTGACCTGCAGATATTCCTTCCGCTCCCGCTGCGTCCCTCCCCCGTTGACCATCCTGCTGGTGGAGAGGAGTCTTTGGAGGAGGAGATGCTCCGCGGAGCCCCTCCTCCTCGGCTGATTGATGCCCCCTTGATGCTCATATTCTTCAAAGTCGTCGAGGAGGTAGTCCTCCTCCCCTTGTCCGGATTCCTCCATCATCATCCCTCCATGGTCAAAGTCGAAATCAGCCTCGTCTTCAAACTCTCCTCCTCCAGTTTGGTCGAAGCTCTCCCCAAATTCCACTCCCACACCTCCGGAGGAGGATCCGCCAGAAGAACTGGAGCCCGTGGAGTTGACCCTCTGTCTGGAGGAAGTCAAAGTCAGGTGGCTGACCGGGGCCTTGACGGCCAACAGGAGGAAGAGACACTTGGTCAGGATTTGCTGGCAACACTCTTCATATTTCTCTTGGCAGGTGACAATGGAGCCTTGATGCTCTTGATTGTGTTCACAAGTGAGGCTGGAGGAGTCCATGGAGTCGCTCACTCCACTCAAGCTAATATCCGTCCTGTCGGAGGACGGCGGATGAGGATTGTTGGAGGAGCTCGGGCTTATCACGAATGCGCCGCGGTTATCCTCCACAAGACTTTGATGATGGTGGTGATGAAGATGTTGATGATGGCCAGCAGCACTGGAGGAGGAGGTGGAAGGTCCCATGAAGAAGCTGTCAATGAGATCACTGGTGGATCCCCTCCCGGCTCCTCCGGAAACTGTCAGATCCAGCCCTTCCAACTGATCCTGGTTATCTTGGAGATGGTCCAAATGGATGGATGTTCCCGGCACGAAGATCCGGTTGTAGAGCCGGAAGTCGTCGTCAGATCGAGGCCGACCTCTGCCCCTTCCCCTCCCCGCCCAACCTCTTCTGTTCGTGGATGAGGTGGCGGTGTCCAACGACGTATGGAGTGGGTGGATGATACCGCCTCCCCTGTCCGAAACAGCGGATGATGATGTTGTCGTTCCCTCCACGACGACCCCAGCTCCAAAGTGTCTTATCGGGGAGAGCTCCCTCAGTCTCATCAAACTGTTATCGGGGGGATCGGGAAGGCTCTCGAAGTAGGAGCTGAAGTTTTGAGGGTACTCCTGAAGGGGCTCCATGATAATGTCGTCAGCCCCTCCGCCGCCGCTTACAGGCCACTCACAGGATGAGCAGCGAACTCCTCCTCCACCTCCCATTTCGTTTCCGGCCACTGATGATGCAGCCACTGGGACAACTCCTTCCACTTCCGGTGTCTTCCTCGAAATCCCTCCCAGAAGTTGGGCTCCTCCCCTTCTCTGTTGGGCTGTTTGGAGGTTCTCCCTGGCAATCTCCGCTTGCTTGAATGCTTGAAGCCTCACCCTCAACTGGAAGACGATGGCGAACATCTGGCCCAACTTTTCACTGTGCCTGGACTCCGGCACCGTCATCCTGGACATCTCCCCGATGACACCGGTATGCTTCAACAGGGCCAGGAGCATCAGCCTGCTCACGGAATCCAAAAGATCATCTTGAACGTCGCAGGTATCCCAATCCAAACTTTTGGCGTGCTCCAACATGAGCTCGTACAGACATGTCACGCCTCCCTCCACTCCTCCACCTCCGAGGACTCCTGTCAGGGGGAATATCAGCTGGAAGAGGCTCTGCATCTCCTCCCCATATCCCCGATGACTTAGTCCATCCTTCAACTGCTTCATCCAGTCCTCCTGCCTATCTCTCATTATTCCAGCGATCATCTTGATGGAGCCCTCCAGCTCATAACGGTCATTCACTCCCTCCTCCAGCCCATGCGAGAATATCTGGCTGCTGAGCCAGTTCCCACAGGACGCCTCCTCCTTGGTCTTCGGCAGCCCTTTGATCATCATCCCGATCATCCTCCCCAAAAGATGGGAGCAGGTGCGCTGCATGTCCAGGAACCATGTCCAGGCCCTTCCACCCCCTCCATGACTATTACTATTATTATGGAGGCCGTCAGTCAAATCTTCCTCCGACTCTGTGGGGGTGTTCCCCTCCCCATCCCAATTGTTGCTGTTCTCCTCCTCCTCATAATAGTGGTGGACCACGTCTCCCGGCAACTTCCGCACAATTTCCTCCATACTCATGACCAGCTTGATCAACGGCTCTATGAGTGCCAAGGGCTCCATTCCCCAGTCATCGCTTATCGTACAGCTGGTGTCTATTGTGAGGAGCATGGTGTGGAGCACTCTGGAAAGCATGCTTCCCCCAACGGTATTGTACAGGATGGCGGCCACTCTTCCGGCATACTGCTCCCTGTCCTTTTGGAGGATTTCCCCGACCCTCTTGTGGATCTTGACGTTTTCCTGGAGTAGAATGGTGAGCTGCGTGATGAGCAGCTCCCTGAGGCTCACATCCGTCGCCGTGAAGTCATCCGGATTGGTGGAGGTGGAGCAGACGCAGTGGGCGAACAGGTGGTTCTGGAGATTGGTGAGGAGCTCATGGAGCTTCTGGTAGAACATGCCGATCGGCTCGTCGGCTCCTTCTCCCCGGTCGATTCCCTCCAGGCGCTTCATCACTTGGGCGCTGAGGATTTGGGTGATGGTCTTCATCACGTTTTCTGTGAGGCCGAGATCCTGGAGCCGGAACTCGTCCTGGCTCTGGTTCTTCTGCGGAGGCTTGGTGAGGAAGAGCATGCAGGCTGTTTGCTGGTGGTCTTCCAAGCTGTTGAAGATGACGCCACAGAGCATGGTCTGCCCTTTGCTGAGGTTATCAACCTGCTTCAGCATTTCCAGGAGGAGATAGAGCTTCTCTTTGAGTGGGGGGAGGAGGATGGGGGCTCCGGTGAGGAGGGTGTCCCCAACGCCTTGCTGGACTGTTGGGGGCAGATCCATGTCCAGCATTCGGAAGAGGAGGGAGCG
>JAQGAI010003399.1:0-10816 GCA_034696905.1 Lepidocyrtus violaceus
CTTTTAAAGGAAAAATACTATGTTTTTAGCCTAAACGGGCTTTTACGGGCGGGCACGGGCCTTTTGAGCCGTTCAAGGCCCGGGCTTTTTCCGGGCGGGCATTTGAAACTTAAAAAGTGAACGGGCGTAGTCCGGGCGGGCTTTTAAAATTTCAGAAAATTTTCACCTCTGGTGCGAAGACAAAACAGAAAATGCAAATGAACCTTTTTTGTTGTAAGTCATTCATTAGGCAAATGTGATTTTAAATTTTGCATTGCATTTGCAAGCTCATTTGCATTTAGTATGAGAAATCTATATTATACATTATGCGTTGTTGCTGCTCGTTTCACCTTGAGCTAACAACAAGATATGTAAATGAATGACCAAAAGACCTACTGTGAAAAATTGAAACGTTCGAACTTTTATCATTTGCATTAATGTACATTCTGGCAGTTGAGTGAAGTCCGCCGAACCCGAACCGAACGGACTTGAATTCGCGATTTCGATTTCAAAAAGATAACTATGATATGATGAGTTTGAAGCTGAAAGTTGAAATGAAAATGAAAGCTCAGTTCCGCTTCCGTTCCATGGCACTTGAGGAATGATCATTATGATACATATTATGAATGAATGTCGGTCGACCTTTCACCAAAAGGACAAAAGGGGAGAAATTATATATTTATATGACAATTAAATGCAGTCAATTAGGAAATAGATGCGCCATATTATGTAAAGGATACCCCTGTCACACTTGACCCCGACCCCCCTACCTACTACCCATTGACAAAGCCTTTACATTATATAGAGCGACGTAATTACTGAATGACGCCTAAAGTTTGTGCTGATAGTGATATCAATTTAGTAATTAGTAAATTAAAGTTTTACATAATATTTTAAAGCTTCCAACAAATAAAGGGATTTTGAGGGTATCTCCTGTTTTATACGTATTTATTATATACTTTTTTCCAAACAACCGCACAAACAAAGGGCGAAAAAATGAACGAATATTTTTATAACATTCCCTTACAAAAGTAACTGATTATTTTAAACGGATACTTGAAAGATAAGACACTATTCATGTACAATTTTTTAAACTGATTAACCTTGTCATATCTATAAAATAGGCAATACTAATAATAACAATCACAATTTAATGTACAAATTAAATATTTTTTTTTGAAACATGACTATTTTCATGAGAAAAAATAACTAAAACTAAAGAGAAACAATGTAATTTTATGCTTGTTATTACATCATCATCATTTTTGTTAATTATAATAGAACAGTAATAGTCTTAGATTAATGTTTTAAGTTGTTTTTTAAGTAGGTATTATATTATTTTTTCCTTAACTAGTCAACAATCTTAATTTATATCAACAATTAAATTCAATGTTCATGTTTTTACAATCTAAAACACTTTTCTTTATCATTTTTACCCAGGAAAAAGGTAAATATACAGTTTGTTAAAGATCATCATCATGATTAAAATTAAAATACAACTTTGTTTTTAAATGTTTTTGTAATAATGCAATGTAACAGATCTGCTTGTTTTCAACAATTAAATATTTTTTTAGTACTTTAGCATCATCATTTATATATCATGTAATGTATTAATTTTTAATAATTAAAGGTTTTTTGACAATTAAGTAAAGGTATTTGGATTTTTTCTTCATAGCGTTAATACTGAGATGGTTGCTGGTTTAATTTGGGTGTGGGATTCTCATCAGTTTTTTCTTTCTAAATACTCACTCGTTCATCATCATTAAAAAGGTTAAAAGTTATCGTTCTCTCTCAGGTATATAAGATTAATTAAGTTATTAATGTATGTTTGTTTTTTACAAAGGTAGAACCTACATTAAGTATTTAATGAGTATTGGAATTTTGGTTTCTTTTTCAGCAAAGATCAAACCGTGTTGTTTAAACATGTTCGTTAAAAGTTTCGTTCAAAAAGAAATGCAACTAACAAAATTAAATGTTTTTGTTAAACATATTTTTGGATAATTAAATATGGACATTGGTTAAAGCAAAGTATACAATTTTTTCCTCACCAAATCAATTGACTATTCATTGGTAAAATAATGCATAATGCTCCAGAAATTATAACTAACAATTAACATAAAGTAAACTAGGTATTATTTCATAAATGACTTCTCCACTGACACGCGGAAGCGCAACAGGACATAACATTCCTAAATCACCAACTTTTCGTTACAAATGTCTAAAAATTGTAGCTAAAACCCTAAGTACATATATTTTTGGTTATTAATTATTATAGTATTAGGCAATTGGTTAACATGTTTTTTCTAGAAAAAGAGTTTATTATGTATTTCATATATAATTATTTTTTCTGTTTTGTATTACTATGTACAGCCTTAGCAAAATACTAATTATTACATGATTTTTAATACTGAATAATTAACTCAAACTGTAATACTGAATAATTACGGAATCATATTCAATTCAAGTTATAATCCTGACTGACTAGCTAACTATAATTTAGAGATAGGTATTCTCAGATCATTTTGAAACTTCTAAGAAAGTGAAATAATACTTTTCCTAATCATATATTTAACTTTAACGATCTTTAAGGGCACTATCAAAATCCTATCAAACAGTTTGTAACGAGTCTATTCGCAAATTAACGGATTATTTCTTTTATCGAGGTTGTAAATAACAACTTATGAAACAAAAAACGGAGATTGTTTTCTTCATTTATAAATGTTTCTTGTATATTTGTTTATACAAAGAGTTCGTGTGTCACTAACCATTTCTTGAGCACATACGGTTAACATGTTTTAGTTCTTTTTTTACAACCCCAATCCCACTGGCAAAGGGGGAATTGTAAGGATTTTTGTTTTTTATTTTGGCTTTTTGTAAATTTTTATAGGGTTTGGGGTAAAGTGAGATGACGAGATTTTTATTTCCGGTATCAGCAGTAGCAGAATTACGACTTTTATTTGGGGTGATAGTATAGCACCAGCAGCACCAATTTAAGAGTAAATTGTGATAACTTCTCGACCACCTCCACGAACCATGAGGACTCGGTCCAGTCCTTCGGTGAGTACTTCGAGGAATTCCATGTCTGGAGAAAGTGAATCAGAATGAGCATTAATTTTAATTGCCTGAATTGATTTTTAAATTTATACTGAAGACATTTTCTTACAATTGGCTTCCGATTCGGCAGAACTGGATCTCGGAGGACTGGGCAGGTTGATAATTACCAACTTTGCATCATGACTCTTGGTCACGATAACTTCATTCAACTTGACGGCTGTATGCATCCTCCTCACGTTATCCTGATCTGGTTTGATATCAAGAAGCTTTTTAATAGGTTCTGGTTGTTCCTGGGAGGCCGGAGGAGGCGCTGCGGCAACTGCCTCAGCTTCCTCTTCGCCCCCTTCACCATTTTCCTCTTCCTCCTCTTCACTTCCTACTTGGATGAATGAGAATAATTTGATTATGAATATTTTATTCATGGTTTTTATTCTACAAAAGCAAAACATGCAAAAAAGCAACTAAACCTCACCCTGCTTACTAGCAAATCGAACTTGTCCCTTCTTTCCCGCAGCGCGCTCCTCACCACCTTCCTCACCTTCTTCTGGTATTGTATTTCCAGCGATTCCGTTATCCACCAAGGGACTCTTCTCATCAAAGGAATGTTGTTCAACAAGCGTTTCAACCATGGACCGCCTCCTCTTCTTTGTCAGATTCAACTCCTTCAGCATCTGGTTACGCTGCTCCATCAAAAGCGTTCTCTCATAGGTGTACGCAGAGATGTCACTGTTTAGCTGCTCAAAAAAGTATACTTCGTTTCGGTAATCGCATTTAACTTAAATAAACAATTATGCCCAGCGCTCATATTTTCATCCTCCCTTTTCCAAGACCTACCATTTCCACAACCTCCACATCGGCATCAATCCTCAAAGCATACAGGAAAGCTTTCAAGTCCTTCTTCATCTGGATTGAATTGTCCTCGATTTGGGCGACAGTGAAGATCCTCATCTTACAGTATTTCCAGGTTCGGTGTTGCTTCAACAAGAAGGGTAAAAGCATGAGGAGACCACCATCGTGCACAATCCACCAAATGTCAATGTTCCCGCTGACCCTGTCCATACTGTCCGGAAAGAAGTGGATCCCTTTCGGGACGAGCAAAGCCATTTTCGCAGAAGCCACCGTGCGGATAGCCCGAATGAATGTTTTCTCGTCTGCCTTTTGACGCCAGCCGGAAGGCCATCCAATCATTGCAGAGTTCGGTTTTAATCCACCCAATCCTGTTGTCTGAATTCTAATCAAACACAAATAAAAAATGATTGATGTCTCTCATCACGTACGTCTAAGATAAACTCGAAAATCTCATAATGCCCCAGAATCTTACAAGTGATTCATTCCAAGAGAAACATCCGGAGAGACCAAAACATCAACAAATCCTTTGACCCTTTCCTCATCCATAAGTTTTCGCAAGCACTGTCTTGCCGCAGCAGACTCTCCAACATGTTTCTGGAACTCGCCCTCAAGTACACTCACAGCGATCGTCAATCCCTTCCCGGCCTTCAACTGACTTGCAAATGCAAACATTTTCTTGTGCTTTGGAGTGAGATCCTCATTCAGCTTGACAAAGATGATCATCTGTGGTCGCCAGTTCTTGGTGTGGGGTGGCGTTTCCTCAAGTCGAAGAAGACTGAACCGAGCAGCAGACAAGTTGAGACCTCGGATTCCATCTCCCCATTCCTTCTCAGCACTGTAGGAAAAAACAAGTTGTTTTAATACGCAACTCTACAAATTGAAACAAATGCTTTCACCTTTTGTCGAATAAGTACATACCCTCTGAATTCAATATATTTGTAGAACATTCCAGCAATTCCCATCGCAAGCAGGGCATAATACCAGCTAGTCATGAACATCACGGTAACGCAAAGACTCATTCCAAGGAAGCTGAGTGCCCAGTGATAATACTTGAATCGAGGTCTCCAGTTGGGCGTCTTCAGCAGAGTCTGCACTGCACAAGCCAAGTTGACAAATCCATAACACATCAAAAAGAACATTGAGAGCAATGGGGCCAAGTAGTCAACGTTCCCGAGGAGCACTCCACACTCGCAAATGCAGAGGGTGAGAATAAGTGCCCTAGTGGGTTCTCCGCGGGAGCTGGAAACACAAAAAGGTTCCAAGATTGGGATGATCCCATCCCGAGCAATGGCTTGGAGGAGCCGAGGAGCACCAGTCAAGGACTGCAGGCCAGCACCAATAGTTGAGAGCAAGGAGCCGATGAGAATGACCCACTCGTTCGGCCATGCAATGTTGGCCACCACAAGTTTCCCTCCGATGGATTGTCCAAATCTGGGAGGGAAGTGTTTTTTTGGGATTATGTCGAGTGATTTTACTTGTCGTGGGGGTAAGGTAATATGCTAATAGGAATTTTTTTTAAATGTTAATCAGGTTAATGTAACTCACTTGTCTCGTAACAGCAAGTTATCAACAGTCGCGCCAAACAACAGCACAGAACTCAAGTATACGAAGGAAGTGGTCAGGATTGCACAAATGGTCCCGATCGGGATGGACTTTTGTGCGTCAGCCAAGTCTCCAGAACGGTTGGACCCTGCCATAATACCAGTCACGGAGGGGAAGAAGATGCCTACTAGAATTGTGAATGTTGTTGTAATGTCGATAATGACTTGGTTGTAAACGTTCTTTGTTGTAGTTCCATTGGAGTATGAAGTCGTTGAGGGGATGGTGTCTTCATCGTTAAAGCTTCCTGCCAGGATTAGGTCCTAAAAGAAGAAGAAACAGCATTAAAGATAATATCTATTATCTATCTTACATTTTGACATCCACGTAAAGGATTTGTAAAGTTAATTTGTCTCCAACCTTCTCCATGAACGAGTTCCAAATGTTATCATAGAACACTCCGGAGCTGAATCCCTTGATCCCTTGAACAATCGACGTGTTATGCTTCTCAAAGTACTCATCACAAACAATCCCGTTCATCTCGTGAGGTTTGCAAAACTGCTTCCAAAGCGGGCTATCAACTTCTTTGGTGCAATTCCCAGCTCCGTCCTGTTGTATAAGCCGAGTTCCCAGCACACACATTTGGAGTTTGTCATTCCCGTGGAAGTTCACAAAGAGACCGATGTAGATTGCAAAGATGGAACCGATGACGCAAGCAAGTGCAACACCAGCAAATTTATTGACAAACTTGACTCCAACGTAAACGACCAGCCCTATACAGCACAGGAGACCTGAGCCGAAGACCCGATAGTTGTTGTACATGTTCTCAGGGATTGTTGTGTCTCCGAATATCGAGAGTTGAGGGGCGATGTATGTCTGATTAGAAAATTTAAAAAATAGAAAGTTAAACAAACATTTCAAAAAATAGTTATTGCAAATGAATTAAAGGCATTTCTCAACTTACGATTAATATCTCGATTGCACCAACGATATACATGGCACCTGCGAGAGTAGTCCCGATGTAAAATAGGATACCCACCGCCCCACCAAACTCCGGTCCAAGACTTCTACTGATCATAAAGTAGCTCCCACCCGCCGGCACCACCCCATTTGTTGCGATTGCACTCATCGAAATTGCCGTCAGCATGGTCTATAACAAATTACGACGTACATTATTTATTTGCGCTTACTTCCAAAATCGATATCTTTGAATTTTCCATGTTTTAGATTAATCTTTCGAGCTTACAATTGAACAGCACATCAGCACGATCATAAATCCACAAAACATTCCAGCAGTCCCCACAACCCAGGTCAACCGAATGAACAGGATGACCCCAAAAATGTTTTGGATGCAGGGCAAATAGACTCCAATAAACTGAAAATAAGTAATTAGTTAGTTTGAACATGATGAACTAGTAACTAGAATAAAAGAGTAGTAGGTTGTTGTTGTTTGTGCTCAAATTTGTATAGAATAACAAGCTCAATGACGAATGTTGATAGTGCTTACCGTGCCCATGTTGGCCCCTCCTTTGGCTGGTTGTGCGGGTGGAGCTGGACCTTCCTCAGTCCCTCCTGCATCAGTGCCCGCGGATGCGGATGGGATTGTATTTGAGTAGTTTGCTAACGAGTGGAGCACATTGGGCAAGAGAAGATGGCCAGATCCATCATCCTAAAAAAATAATTTAGCATACATTTTATAATTTTTTTGAACATAAATAAATTCCAATTAATTTCCATAAAATTATCATCATCATAAATACATAGTATTTTTTAAAACATTCTCAACGAACCCCGCCAAAAAGATGATTGAGTATCCCACTCGTATATCCATGCTTTTCATGGCCATGCCCTTCATCCCCTTCCCCCCTTCGGCCACCCCCGCCATGATTGGCCTCAATACTGATTTTCGTGTCTTCCACCATCCTCTTCAAGGATGATGAAGAAGACTTGACCCTCTTTTCAGGCTCCTTCTCCTGAAGGCTTAGTTGCAGTTGCTGTAGCTCCTTATCCCGCTGCTCCCTCTTTTTATTCTCTTTTTCCTTTAATTTCGCTAATCTTTTATTCTCGTAATACTCCTTGTAAAATTCGTCGGATGTCTGGGTCGAAATACTACTCGGCCTTGTCGCTGATTTTTTAACTGGAGCACTAGCAGTAGCCCCTCCACCACCACCACTGCTACCACAACTACTGCTGCTTATCACCACCACCTGCTTTCTCTTTGGATTTTCCGGAACTATATATCAAAGACAAAAATGGATGTAGTAATAGATAATTTAGATGAGCCGTTTCCCTTTTCCCGTATTTCAAAAAACAAAACAAACAGAGAATTCTTAATCTTCCCCTCACTTAAATATTTTAGTTAATAATGAAAAAATAAAAGAAAAGGATGCATGGAGATTGAGCTTCGATTCAGAAAAAGATTCTGACGAGGGGAAAAAAGGAGTGAAGGGGAGATATGTAGGTCACTTCGTAAATGGAAGATGTTGGTTGGCTTTGGCTTCCTCCTCCTCGGGATTTTTATATATGTGTCTGTTCCTCAAGCTCTAAGCTCTCTTGTCTGGCTGGCTAGTTTTTTTTCAGGGTGTGGGACGGGACGGCTAGAAAAAAACTTTCTCTGGATATGCCTTGCTCGCCTTAAGTATATGCTCCATAGGAACTCGGTTATTCGGTCAGTAGTAGTGGAGGAGTTGGGTTGGAGTTGGTTAGGAATGGTTGTAAAATAAAATGAGCTG
Organism: Lepidocyrtus violaceus; assembly: GCA_034696905.1. Taxonomy (NCBI): domain Eukaryota; kingdom Metazoa; phylum Arthropoda; class Collembola; order Entomobryomorpha; family Entomobryidae; genus Lepidocyrtus; species Lepidocyrtus violaceus. Next base: position 8,154 of record JAQGAI010003399.1, read on the forward strand.
TGCAAAAAAAAGATAGCCTGAAAAAGCCATACGAAGGAAATGAAGCTTCGCTTCTCTTTCTCTGCTGGAGTATCTCTCTCTCTCGCTGGCTCAGATATAAAACAAAATTTCGCCTCCATATATATTATTCAGATTGAGGGGACGAAAAGTGAGACAAGGAGAAGCGTATTATGAGGGTATCGTCGTCAGCGTTCGGTCTTGGTTCAGTTGGAGTCTTTTTGCTATAGGCATGTCGGAATCGATCGGTGGAATGGGGGCAACATGAGACAGCCAACGTATAAGGAAAGGAAGGATGATGATGATGATGATGTGTCTCTGTCTATGTGACTCGACTACTCCTACGAAGATAGGAAGTCCTTTCTTGCCTTTCATGCTTTCTCGATCTCTCGCATCGTTTTTGCGAATTTTTTGCTATGTACTTAGTAGTTGCTTTTTGGACTGGTGATGATGGCGAATAGTGATGATGCTTCCGAATTAGTAGTAAAGAAGAGCAGCGTTCCTGCTCTTCCGGAGAATGGCTCGAATATGTCCGGGGGAAAGTGGTCACGTAATAAGTTTGTTTTGGTTCCAGACTTTTGGCGTGTGGCATAAAGAGAGAAAGAGAGCAATGCTATGCTATGCTATGCCTAGCTTGCCATTATTTCGGTTCTTTCCATTCTGACTTGGAGAGTTTCAGTTGGCTCATGTGGGAGATTTTGGAGCGAGAGAAAGTGAAAAATTATGTATGGAATGTGAGAGAAAGAGAGAGAGAGCGGAAGTGTGTGAAGCGCTTTCCCTTTTACTGCAATTGAATCAATGCTAATTTTGTCTCTTCCGTATCTTGGAGGAAAATGATAATGATCATGATTGGGTTTAGGATGCGAAAAACTGAGGAGCATGCAGATAGAGTAAGGAGTAATTAAGGGCAAGGTTGGAGGATGCAGGTGGGTGTGAGGCTGTGGATTTTGTCGCAATTGCTGTTATTTTGGAACACATAAAAATAGGTAAGTGGTGGTGGTTTTTTATTACCTGGAATGACAGGATCAGGGATCGGCTCAACAATCTGTTCTGCTGCCTTTTCTTCTTCTTCCTCTTCGTGTTCCTTCAACAAAGGAACGCTGCTCTCTTCTGGAATGGGCTCAAGATCAGGAAAGTATTCGACTATTTGGATTGTTTCACTTTCTCTGAATTCCTCTGGAGGGGGTGCATAAAACTCGTCGTTTTCTTCAAATTCCTCCTCCTCTTCTTCTTCTTCTAATGCAGGGGGCTCTTGAAATTCCACGGTCTCTTTCTCTACAACTTCCTCTTCTGGAGGGGGCTCTTGGACCTCGACAGTCTCTTTAACTTTCTTCTCTGGAGGGGGCTCATGAACCTCGACGGTCTCGATAAGTTCCTCTTCTGGAGGTGGTTCATGAACTTCCACAGTCTCTACGACTTGATTAAGCGGTGGTTCAGATTGATGGATATCACAGATTTCGGGCTCTTGACTATACTCTTCCGCATCATCATCGACATATTCAAGCCCCTCGTCATCCTCCAACTCAGCCAAGAGCGCTTCCCCAAAACTGACCTTTCTCTCGGGTTCCGGTTCCGTCGTCCCCCACTTCTTGACTTCCCGCCCCCTCTTCTTCCTCTCCTTGTCCCACTTGTAGTCCTTCTTTCCCTCCTGCTTTTCTGAGTGCTGTGGACGAGGTTCCTTCCCTCCCCCTGCCCCTAGCTCCTCCTCCCCACAGAGGGTCCCGCTAGAACTGCACGATCCAACAATGGCCTCCTGCCTAAAGGAGCCTTCCAAACTAACCAGATCACTGCAGTCCCAATACGCACTGGAGTAACTATTAATCAACGTACTAGAGTAACTGCTTGGAGTCAGCCCGAGGTAACTCCCCCCGTTAAAACTCCCTCCAGTACTTCCCCCACAGGCACTGACACTACTGCCGCCAGCCCCACTTGTGAAACTACCGCTGAGCGCTGCAGCCGCAGGCGAAAGCAAGCTAACCGAGTTTGTCGTCGTTGTCGTCGAAGAAGAATGTGTCAAGTTTGACGGAAGGAGTGATGACGAGCTTGAAGGCGAGGTGCAGATAACTGAGGGTTGTGTTGTTGTGGGGGTTGGTGGGGTCATAATACACACTAACTCTTAGTTTTAGCGAGCTTTTAGTGTTCCCGTTAATGAGAAGGGGTTCACCACCACTTTGTCTTCTCGAGGGGGGAGTAATGCTTGGCAGGAGTGAATGGATGGAAAGGAGACGTTGGCTCCTCGCTTCTTCCCACATAATCCATGGAACTTATCTTCCCATGCCATGTTATACCCATGCTTTTCCCCCTTTTTTAAACTTTCAGATCACAGACCAGATCACACCACTGGCCTACTTTCCTCTCCTTTGTGTGGAGTGAAACCGTCCATATAACAAGCAAGCAGCCTTCTCAGCCTTAGCTGCCGTGGAGGAGGTGGAGTGAAAGTGGAAGAGACAGTATTTTCCTTCCCTTCTCCAGTATCATGGAGGGGGGAACTCACCAGTACAGACACAAAGACTGATACTCTCATTAGTACACTGATACTGTTCTACTTGGGTTGCTGGATGGTATCGTGATGATGGTGGCACTGGCTGGCAAGGCATCACTTGACATCATCATCATCATCTCCTCCACCAACTCCAAAACTTCCATCAATGAGGGAGGATGATGCT
>JAQGAI010003400.1:0-10815 GCA_034696905.1 Lepidocyrtus violaceus
GCGGTGTAAGTAAATTATGAATGTCCTCAAGGCAAAATTCAAATCTATAACGAATTCACAATTATAATATACAAAATTGATGCGAAGACGGTCGGACAGTTGGAGAGGGGTGAGGGAGGGGGAGGTGGCTTGTTTGTCTCTTTTGCTCTCAAAACTGTTCATCTTTTTAACTTTTAGTTTATTTCTTCACAGGTTTGTGTCAAGTGTGCTGCCGGTGATGACACCACATCGCCTGTGCCAATCCCTCTGGAATTAAAAGGGTATACAGTATAGCTTCAATCGTCGGGTTAGTTAGTTAGTTCGAAACATTTTGTTTAGTTAGTTTAGGATTAGGAGTAATTTGCCAATCAAATTAGACATGTGATTATTGTTTGGAACATCGAACAAAGAGTTACAAGCATCCGGTCGAACGTGGTGCGCTACATAGTTAACTGTAGGTTAAATTAAATATCGGAGGCAAGATGGGATCCCGCCGCCTGATTCTAGTATATTTACTATTTCTCTCTGTGGGGAGGCTTCATTGTGATGAGCACACCCATACGGTAAGTAAAATTTAATATTTTAATACAGATATTATTTTGTGCTAAATTCCCTGAAAATGAATTGCCATTTATAAACGTTATTTTATCCGTTACAGTACAAAGACAACGAGGAGGTAGTTCTGTGGATGAACACTGTCGGTCCGTACCACAACAGACAGGAGACCTACAGTTACTTCTCACTCCCCTTTTGTCAGGGACCCAAGGAGGTCATCGGGCATTACCATGAAACGCTGGGGGAAGCCTTGCAAGGATTTGAGCTGGAGTATTCTGGACTTAGCATAGATTTTAAATGTAAGTTGACTAATTAATTACATCGTTTTGAGACATGATCAGTATGTAAACGTAATTACCACAGATGATTATTATTCCGGTTTTTAATTTTCTGGATTCCACTTTAGCGGATACACAACCAAACGTGTACTGTGAAATTGAACTGAATGAAGAAAAGCTGAAAGCATTCATATATGCTGTGAAGAATCGGTATTGGTACCAGATGTTCATCGATGACTTGCCGATTTGGGGTGTTGTGGGAGAAGCCGATGACACCAAGGGTGAATACTACGTGTACAGTCACAAGAAATTCGACTTGGCCTTCAATGGGAACCAAATTGTGGATGTGAATATGACGACGGAAGGAAAAGTGTTGCTAGCTCAAGGGGCTAAGATTCCATTCAGCTATGAAGTGCATTGGAAATCCGCAAAAACCAAGTTTGAGGACAGATTCGACAAGTACTTGGACCCAAACTTCTTTCAACATCGGATTCATTGGTTCTCAATTTTCAACAGTTTCATGATGGTGATTTTCCTTGTGGGGTTGGTCTCAATGATTTTGATGAGGACCTTGCGAAAAGATTATGCCCGATATGCCAAGGATGAAGAGATGGACGACATGGTTAGTTATGCGTGCCAATTTTCTAACACATGAGTATATTTAAAGGTCCGAATTGCTCTATTAATAATCTAGTCATATATTATACAGGATCGTGATTTGGGTGACGAATACGGCTGGAAACAAGTCCACGGTGATGTTTTCCGTCCCGCAGCAAAGCCACTGTTTTTCTCGGCTTTACTAGGTACCGGATGCCAATTGCTTGTTGTGACTGTAGCCGTGATATTGTTCACCATCATGGGAGAACTGTACACAGAACGTGGATCTTTGCTTTCTACTGCAATCTTTGTGTATGCTGCCACTTCTCCAATCAATGGCTATTTTGGGGCAAGTCTCTATTCACAAATGGGAGGAAAGGTAAAAAATTGTTTTTTTTTGCGAATTCATACATTTTAACATCATCCGATTACTTATAATACAACTCATGTTTGTTTTAAAATTTCACAGCGTTGGATTCGTCAAATGCTGTGTTCTGTTGCATTGCTACCCGCCGTCGTCTGTGGAACTTCATTCTTCATCAACTTCATCGCTATGTACTATCATGCATCACGAGCTATTCCATTCGGCAGTATGGTGAGTCCAAATTACTTATTTTCTGAATTTTGACAATTCATTTTTTTAAAGTAAATCGTAAAAAAGATATTTCATTAATAGTCCATTGTTAAACATTGAAATGTTTTCTCATGTAGGTTGCTGTGGCCTGTATCGTATTATTCGTTGTGTTGCCGTTGACTTTGGTGGGTACCGTACTGGGTAGGAACTTGGGAGGCCAGGCAGATTACCCATGCAGAGTAAATGCTGTTCCCCGGCCCATCCCAGAGAAGAAATGGTACATGGAACCAGCAATCATTGTATCTCTAGGTGGTGTATTGCCCTTTGGATCTATCTTCATTGAAATGTAAGAGCGAATAGTATTTTTTGGGTCTCCCAAATGATATTAATATGGCTCTGGGTAGCATTAAATAACTGTTTCATTTTCTATTTGCAGGTACTTCATTTTCACCTCATTCTGGGCGTACAAAATCTATTACGTGTACGGATTCATGCTGCTTGTCTTCTTGATTTTGCTCGTGGTTACTGTTTGTGTGACTATTGTGTGCACATATTTCCTCCTCAATGCGGAAGACTATCGGTGGCAAGTTTTCATTCAACATTCAAATTTAAATTATTTCATATTTAAGATAAAAGATGAATACTGAGTTTCGATTTCCAGTTGATATTTATTAACGCATATTAACTGTATGTTGACAAATATGAGAGCAACTGATAATAATTAATATCGAAATAATGGCAAAGATAAAAAACTACAGACAAAAAACTACAGTGTCGCGAGTTAGGATAATCGCCAGGAGGGATGAAAGGGTTACCAGTGATTGGATTCCACTCCCAATTATTACCTAAATTAATATTTGCAGCCATTACGTTAAATTTTCACAAAAACGACAAATTGAGGGTACTGAAGGTTTCAGATAGCCTTCCTATCTTTGCCATAATTTTGATATCAATTATTGTTAGTCATATGTGCAGTTGTAAATGTCAAGGTGGTATGTGTATATTAAAAACGTTTGTCGTTTAACTGACAATAGGCAATGGACATCGTTCTTCGCTGCAGCATCAACATCCTGTTATGTGTACTTATATTCTATTTACTATTTCATCTTTAAAACAAAGTAAGTAATCTTGATTCACGGTATACAAAGGCATATTTTTTTATAGAAACAAAAAAACGGAAGATGATTAACGTATAAAATATTTTAATCTATTAACAGGATGTACGGACTGTTCCAAACTGCCTTCTACTTTGGACATATGGCTCTATTTAGTCTCGGTCTAGGAATCATGTGCGGCACTGTCGGCTACGTTGGCAGCTCATACTTTGTGCGAAAAATCTATTCAACTGTGAAAATTGACTAATTAAAATCATATTTTTAAATTATATTATTAACATCACTCACATAAAACTAATTCATTTGGATGTCTCTGAGTTTGCTAACCTTCCGAATGATGTTTTCTCGCATTCGTGTCAATTGTAAATGTAAAATAATGAACTCGGAAATGTGCAAAAACATTTCTATATAATATATTGTAAACAGTCCAGATTTTGTTGTATTGTTATATGTACCATACATTGGAGCAAGGTTATATTGTATTTAAAGGGGGTACTATTGTTTACCAAAACCAAATATTATGTGTATTCTATTTACTGTTTTTTATTGTTAATTCTTTCTGTTTCAGAATTAAGATTTTGAAGGTGCGGTGTACTGTTAGTAATAATATTAACAATTTTAAAAACATTCAACTGTGATTAGCAATAATTATAATTTGTGAAGTGAATTTACTTTTGTTCTCTGTAAAAATGTTGTAGTAAATAGTAATTTATACTTTTATTTTATTCATTATATGGGTGCATGGAAGTATCGAAGAGTGAAGTTTAGTTCCTCGAGTGGTTCACTATTTACGCATTTGTGTAGGAATGTGAATATTTTGGAAGTCCATATAGGAGAGGAATTGAAGGAGATGTGTGAAGTAGACGGATTGAATTCCAAGTTCTTGTATTATCCATAAAAATTATCCTTATTGATAAGCGTAATAAAGTAACTGGTAGATCAGACATATTGTCTTAAATGTTTATAAAAAATATTTAATTCTAGTTTTTGCCACTATCTAGATCTTAGATACTATATAGACTTTATGTAAACTTTGTAATGTACAACTATAGGTATGAATGCATGCCAGTTGTTTCAGTTTTTAATTTAAAGCTAATTTTTAATAAGTTCTACTGATTAGTCAACGGTCCACGGAGATTTTCTAGGCAAGCGTACATTGCACATTAATAACAACCCACTTTTCCAATATTTTCACTTTACAATAGTGTTTTTAAAAATATATACCTAAGTAAACATCTAGGCCAATGTTGAATGAAACACGTGTAAACTGCAGTGGAAAAAATCTGTTTTGATTCGAGATTTTCTCCACGCAGGTTTTTTTATAAAATATATATATTGTTGGTGCAAGCTCACATCACATAGGTAGTTTAAAAAAAGATCGCCAAAGCTAAAGCAAACAAATGAATAAAAATTATAAACATATTTTTATTTGCTATGGTCAAGTTTTTGAGTTGACAGATTGGATTAGAGCATGAGAAGCAGATTTTTTCTGGTGATTGTTTACAAAGGTACTATATATTTAGGATCCTAGAACAGTGTTTACCGTTTGTTGTTGTTTTTCACTCATTCATTAAATCAAGTGCGGTTTACAAATACAAAAGTTAAAAATAGCAAAACAACAAACCAAATTGCAAATCGGATTTCGAGAGTGAATTTAGCGTTAAAGAACTATCATGAATAATGAATATCACATCGTCGTCTCTTGTTAATGACTTTGTTGTATAAAAAACTGAACTGAACGATATAAATCCTTACAAAAACATAATGAAATGATACATATATTACAATTATATGTGTATAATTATATGATGATAATGTTTACTGTAATATATGAGTATTCATTAAAGCGTTTAACTTATTGCTGATAATGACATATGAGGAAAAAATTATTGTATTTTGTATTTATTTCCATCATACGATTACCTGCTGCTGAGTGGCGATTTTATGACAGCAAAACATGGTCTCTAGACGCCAGCGTATACATGACATGATCATTTTTCCTTCATCTTGCGATTCTGCGGCAAAGACTGGCCTACATATTAAAGCGAAGAGGATAAGGGGAAGAAATCGGTAGTTTCACAGATATTAAAAATTTCAATAAAATGCTGAAAGGCAAGACGCGCCCTTGCTTTTTTTCAATTGAATGGCTAACGCTGTAAGCTATCTATACGAAGAGGATTTAAGGCAACGGCACGAGCATTTCCGCCTGTATGTGTGATAATGACATGGCTAAAATCGTTTCGGTGAGCGAGCAAAGACAGATGCCCCATTGGTTTTGGTTGCATCTGAATCATTCACTGAAAACAAATAGAAACGGAAAAGGCTTAAAAATAGCGTTTTGCAGATAAAAGGGCTCAACATTTTTCCTTTTCACGCAGAATCATTTCATGAAGAGTGAAATTTTTTCCCATCGCGATTCTCTGAGCTTAAAGGATTGTGCATAGGTAGATAAACTCACCCCCTTTTGTTTTCTGTTTGTTCCCTAATGTTTCGGTGTGAATGCTGTTATTGTCATTTTCATTCTTTGTTTGATTGTCATTGTCATTGTTGGTAAGTTGCGTACCTACCATCAGGGGTAGTTTTGCTGATCTCGGCTTATCTCCGCCTGCCTGTCTTTTCAATAAAATCGTTTATACGCCTTAAATTACCCTATATATATAAATTACGCAGAATTTAAGAAAAGTAAGTTCATTGCCATTTGAGACGAGAAGAGGAAAAGTAGTCTTTCTTCGTAGTTATTTTCTAAAAGAAGGGATGAACATTTGTGGAAAGAACTTTAAAAGGATGACTTATTTAAAATGCAGGGCCGACTCTGCGTAGGAAAATGTGCGAAGAAATCAAATCGAAATTTTCAAGGAAATTGGCTATTTCTAGCTATTATATTTACTGTCGGAATTTCTTTCCCGTGGAAAAGTGTTGGGGTGGAGTGTAGTAAAACTGGAGTCGAAACATTAAACAAGGTCAATAGTAACAATAGTTTTTCCGTTGGTGCTGGTGAAATGACCGTTTCCTCCAATGCGCTTACCCTACTACGTGTGAAAAAAGTTGTGGATGAGCCGACATCGACTAATAATACAAAAGAAGGAATTAATTCAACTGCGGAATTAGAATTGACAACGAAGCGAAGTTTATTGGGGCATTCTGAGACATCGTAAGTAAATCTTAACAAAACACCGTAAAAGTAAACTTCGGGTGAAGGTTTCCAACTTTCTAATACTTGTAGTTTGGTTTAAATAGAGTTCCTCCACCGAAGTCAAGAACAAGCACAACTGAAAGTATAACAGAAGCAGAGAAAGAGTCGGAACCGGTTATTGACGAGGATCCAACTTCCTTTGAAAATGAACTCGAAAAGAGTCCAGCAAAGTCACTGGAAGTAGTGGATGAAGCAAATGAGCCAAGACATGCAAATTCAAGTGAATCGGAATCCGACATCCCCCCAAGTGACGATTTAGACGCAGAAATCGATGATGATAATCCAAATGAATTCATTGAAAGTCAAGAGAATGAATTTTCCCCTGAGGAAACGGATGATGACGACACCGGCGTTTCAGCAACTCCCCCACCACAATACAAAATGACAAATTTGGTGACATCATCAGGATCCTTCACCACATTTGAAAGCAACGACAGTCCCGAAACCGACATTGTCTTCGTTTCATCCACTCCAAGAAGCTTGGGTAAGGTAACTTATATCAAGAAAATCCCAACAAGATTAATCGCAGCTTCCAACACGCGAATAAAGCAGAAGCAAAAACTGGAAAAATTGTCAACCACCACGAAGCGACCAACCAAGCCTACTACTACTCGACGTCCTCCCAAAAAGGTTCTGATAAGCACCTCCAAGAAACCGATAAGGGTCACGAAGGCACCAAAACCTAAAACTACAACAACTCCCGAACCTGACGAGCACAAACAGAAAAATCCTCATCATCCACACGGCGTAGTTGTATTTGATAGGCGGAAAAAACGACCGAGACCAACCCGGCGAACCACTACCACAACGACGACAACCACCAGCACAACTACTGAAGCTCCTGCTCCACCCTCGCCGGAACCAGATTTTGATTTTTACGACTACTATCTAGCCAGTGGGGAGAACAGTATTGAATTTGGCGGACCCAATTCCACAAACAGCAGCAAAACGAGTCGAATTCCACTTTCCAAACTGGCCTTAGCCATGCTTGCCTCCTCTGCCGGTTTCGATAACGGAACGGGAGACCTAATGTACTTCCCCAAGACACCTGTCAACCTTCTCAATATCTTACAGGCGTATACCAAGCAACTCCAAGTGGCGTCCACTGAAACATTCAAGCCTCCCGTTAAAATCGAGCGCCAGCCTTTCATAATGCATTTGGGTGGTCTAAACTTCGCTCAGCGCGTGGGAATCAGCGTGTACTACAGCTTAATTGCAATAATCCCTCTGGTCTACCTGGCGTTTGGGGGTCTGGGCAGATTAGGATTTGCCTCTCTTGTTGGGAGGAACTTGGGATTCGTCGGAAGGAGAAGGAAAAGGAGAAGAAAGAGGAGGAGCTTTGACGAGGACTACTATCATTATTATGGAGCCTACAACAATTACTTCAGTAAAGGGACCTTCCAAGCAAACACAATTAAACGGATCCATCTGAAGGACCGGATCAATGAAGACGATGAATACAGTTGGATCCTGGGAAGGATATCTGAAGTCATCTTGGAATTATCGCAGGTTCCTTATGATTTAGAACATCGGATGTGAAAAGAAAATGTACATTATTTTACAACAAATTACAAAATTCAGTTATTTAAATACTTTAATTTATTTAATATCATTATTATTGACATACTAGTTTTATTATTATTGTTAGTTGATTGAATATATAGTAAATATACAAGATAAAGATATATATTGCGCACGAGTAATACTGGAAAAGCATACGTTGTTTTTTATAAATAATTATTTATTACTATTTATGTGTCCCCCTTTTTATTAAAAATTAAAAGTGCTTCATAAAACCTGCATAATGTTTAAATATCTGATGATTAAGCCTAAAAAATATTCAGAGGGAGAAGATTCGTATTGCTGCGCGTGGAATTTATTAAAATGATGATGATGACTTCCTTTTCAGTAGTCATCAAAGTTTCCAGGTACACTTTCCATGTCTTCACAAGTAGGACTTGTTAGCGGTGTCGGATACACGACGGCAGATTGAATACATTCCTTGACCGAAGCTGCGATTTGTACATCACGAAAGGCGAGAATCCCACCCTTCACCATAAAATTACTTTGTTTGCCCCCATCTTGATAGTAGTCGTAGGAGAGCCTACACTGCTTCAATGCCCCGGGGGAGGAGACATCCCCGGAGCAGCAATACCGATTGTAGCTGAGAATCCCACCTCCCAGCGAATTAAGGATGGAGTGAGGACCACACAGGTCCCACAGATGGACGGAGTCCTTACTCAGCAAATATGCGTCGGCGACGCCCAAAGCAACGCAAAGCAGTTTGTAGCCCGCCCCGGAGCTGGAAATCGTGTTGAACTTAGTCTTTAGCTTGTTGATCATCGTCTTATCTTCGGAATAGCTGAGAATCACTGTGGGCCGTTTCGGGAAGTTGTCTTCGTTTCGAGGGAGGGGGTAACGGGTCAACGTGGAGACGGCAGTATCTTTCATTGATAGTCCCCAGAAGAACCTACCATTCCACTTGCCCCTCCCCGCATCATATTTCCAGAAGGGCTGATTTATCACTCCGATCAAGGGCTGGCCATTTCCTACGTCGAATGCTCCGATGAGCACGGTGACGCAGTGGAGACCGGCGGACCAGACTTGATCCTCTTCCTCCAGATTTTCGTGGCACATTTTGTCGAAATCTTCACTCCCTTTGATGTACTCATTCGTTGCATCTGAAACATTATGATTTTTCAGATTTGCATAATTTGTAATTGACACATACATATTTCAGCAATTTAGGAACTTTTCAATCCATTCTGTAGTAAGCATACCAATTGGATCAATCCATATTCCCACGTTTGCATAACCATCAATCAAATCATGAGGAAGGAGGGATGTCTCTCTTTCGTCCAACTGGATGTCCCTATGCACCTCTTCAGCCAATAGCTTAGCTGCATCCATGTTCCCATCCAGGATCTGCGATAGAAGCTCTGTCGTCTGTTCGGGCGTGTCTTCAATTTTCACCGTAATCGTCGCCCCAAGCGCATTCGTAAATGTATTGCTTTCCTCGCCGAATATGTTGTCTTTCATTTCCGGAAACTGGGGGCAATCGTTAACCAAATTATCAAAATCATACTTCAACTTCAAGTACAACAATTTACATGTTGTCATTCTCATCGTCATCATATTTGACTAATGTTATATGCTTACCATCGCAGCAATATCATGTCGCAAACTTTCCTGGATGAGGACATCCGCCAGGGTTTTAAAATCATGAACAAAGCGATCATTCCTTTGGTCCCCTGCTTTCTCCTCGATAAGCAAGTTGAACAACTTCGTCTCTGCGCGTATGAGTCGGGCAATGTTGGCAGCCTTTTCACTGCTGCTTAGAAGAAGCCTTACTAGTTCACTCATGGTTCTGTATTAACTTTTGTCACTAGTGCTTTTTTTGTTCCAATTTTCCCCAAAAGATTTTTCACATGCTAAAGATATATTTTGTTATATTGCTTTAAATTTTAGATCAAAACCAGTTTAGGACAAAAAGCGTGTATCCTCCTTGATTGCCAAAATATTTTTGATCTAGATGATGCGATAATTACTATTACATAAAACTCATTTACAAATGAATGCCAAAAGGGTTTTCAGCCTTCCTGCTCACGCTCGTAACTCGATAGCTAAAAGACGGAGCAAGGAAAATAGTAACTGGCTATTGAAGGGTGAGAGAAGAGCTGGTGGTGGAGCTCCTTCTTTCTGTTATATTTTTCAGCTGAGGTGCGGTGTGAAATGAGATCTAGTTATTTCGTATATATATGTGTGTGTGCGTGTGCTTTATGGAGATGATGGAGGGCACAAGGAGGAAGGGGAGATTACAATACATTCCAAATTCCAACAACTCCAACCAGGAGTACATTCTATTCTGCTCCACTCCAAAATAGTCAAAATAGCTCGTAGCTCATGTTATACTGAACTGCTTGCTTTACTATTTTTCATAGCACATGTGCAAAAACGGCTTGCTACGATACGGCAAAGGCAAGTGGCACTAGCAATGCAAAAAAATGGCTCTTATTATTCCCCACTCCCAACCCAACAACCCTCATCATCACTATCACAAAAGGCAAGAAAAATGTAACTCGGCTGCTCTATCCAATCCAGCATGCTGCTAAAAGTAAGTTGATCTATCCAGGAAGAGCATTTCCCATAAAAAGCCAGCTACTGGCTGCCACACACTCACTCAACATTTTTCTCTGCGCTAAAACAGGGAATTGGAAAATGCATGGGAAAACCAAGTCATGACAAAAAAAAATCTACAACAATATTTATATGGGAAGGAGATATTTATTGAAGGAGAAGCTCTAACGAAAAGTAGGTAATTTAGATTGGCATAAATTTTGCAGTAGCATAATATTCTATTTACGATTCAACTATTTACTACTAAAAGTGGAAGCTCTACTTTTCCTAGCCTTATATATGAGTACGTGCGTGAGTCGCTTTTAGATTTTTTTGCTTGTAAGGTTTGGATTTGCACTTTTACAAACATCATAATGTACTATTTTACTATTATCTAACAAGACAAAT
>JAQGAI010003401.1:0-10809 GCA_034696905.1 Lepidocyrtus violaceus
CATAACTTGATACTGATGATATGCACAAATACCCTTCGTGGAACATTACTTTTTTTTATTAACTTTTCTGGTCCGGTGAAGGATTCCTTTTTTATTATAATGTCTAATATAAGTAATACGGATGGACAATAAAAAATCCATATCATCAGCATATCACTCTGCCTGTTTATTTGTAAAATACGGCACTGCTATATGCTGCTGCAGAGAAAACGGATGGACGATGTGTGTAAAATATTCCGTCTTTTTTTCTTCTTCTTCTCATGAGTAAAAAAAAATAAGACAAGACTAGGTAATAATTTTATTATTGCTTACGTCCTTCTTCACAACTTTTTTTTGCATAATAAATAAACTTATTTATATGAGTAATATAAAATGCGTTATGGCAGATTATAGATGAAGATGATGCTGGCTGACCCTACTAAAGTCTGTCTGATGTGATGATAATGCCACACGGACGCTTACGCTTTTTTTTCTCTCAGAGGATTGAATTGAGACTGGGTTATTGCACCACTTCATTTCATACATAACGTGCCAGCCTATTTTGTTTTGTTTGAAAAAATGTCAGTAGCCAAGTAAGAGGATTGATAGCAGTTAACAGTGAATATTTTTTTAAGTGTGCAATAATATGCTCATCTTACATGATACATATATATTGCAGCGAACCAACATGGGTTTTTATTACATGGTTTTAAATGGCCAGTTAAAAATTTAATTTGTTAGACAAGAAGGCAATAATAAAATGATAAAAAGGTTTCCCTCAAACTGCAGCCAGTATTTCTCCTGTACATATAACCATCTTGCAGTTCCTTTTAAAAGAAAGTTCCATAACAATCATCTTTTTTCTCTCAACGATGCTGATATGATGGCAGAAGGAACGGCTTGTTTATGGCCATTACGTTTATACCTATTTATCTTATCCATTCCAGAGTGCGTCCATTTTGGTTCCGGCTCGGCAGGAACATGCTACTCAATTAAGACCCTTTTTATTTCAATAAAACGGTGAATTAATGGTATCCCATATATGCCGACCGATATGATTAGCACAATACAAATAGCCGCGCTATGAAAAACCTACAACTGTAACCTAAATAACTTGAGTTAAGTTGTAGATATTCATGATTGAGATCAATTACATAATATAAGACGGAGCAATGATAATGGCAATGAATATGACTGATTGAACAAGGTTATGCTAAAAATCTGATTGAAACCTGTAGTCTTATTTTCACCCAGACAGAACAAAAGCTCTAGACGTTTTTTTTTCGGTGATAATATCAACAGCAACCTCCATTAGTTGTTGACTTTGACTAGACTTTAAAACAAAGACGATGGAAGTCACGATAATGCCAATGCCTTTTGTATTTACAAGAGTGAGGTTTGCAGACAAAAAAGTAGTTATTATTGTTGTGTACACAGGGTAATTAATACGTAATGAATGTAAAGTAAAATAGAATATGCATGTCAATAAAACGAAATGACTCCTTCATCGTGTAAAAAAATTTGCTCGACTCCCACAATTTAGTTCCGCCACCGCCAATACTTAAGTAACTACCAACCAGATATGAATAATTAAAATGAAAATCGTAGTCACCCATATAACATGGGACTTGCTTCATGAATGGGAAAACTTGATCCATTAATAAATAAACAATGAAATGCAGCAGCTTCTTCTTGTATCATGGAATAAATTAATATTTCTACAAAAAAAACATGTGCATTAATAAAAGCATAGACAGGGGAATATGAGGACACGTAAAAGTCATAATTAAAAGGAAGCTACTGAGCCATCACGAGGGTAAAAACTGGGTCGATCTCATTAGTAGCCGGCGCTATTTTTATAATACTTTGCAAAAATTGCTTGATTAGAGATTAGAGGCTCAGCCAGGAGAAGTATAATATAATATGCAACGTGTGCTATTTTTTGTGCAAATCTCTTGCTCATTTCCGATGTGTAATATTATACGCATAATTATCTCGTGTGCTAAGTTTAGAGTAATGTTTGCTTACACCGGTGGCAGAAATGGCTCATCGGGTTTCAAAGTTTTTTGTTTTCATGTTACTTTACATTTTAATAATGATAAGTGTAAGTATTTTTTTGCAAAAAAAATCTGATATGAATATGAAACACATGTTTTTATGAAAAATGAGCTACAACAATGTTGCAATAGTACCTAAGTATAGGAGCTTCAACAAGTGCAAAAATTATCTAATTACAGGATCAGCCGTATCATGTTGCCCGGTTTGAATGAAACCCGACGTTTCATTGACAGGGTTTCCTTCTCATTGAAGTAAAAAGGGGGTTTGAGCTATCATGATTTACTGCAAATTAAAGCAAAGGCAAAAGGAAAAAAAGAAAAGCGTGATGCATTAGGTTAAGTAATTGGTTTCAATTCTGGGGCTTACCGTTTCCGGAGTCACGACTCTCAAAGCTTCCGTCTTCTTCGGCGGTGAGACTTCCAACGGAGAGGAGTTTTCGGATCCGCTTGTTCCGCCAAGCATTTTTCCTCGCGTTGGATTCGGAGGAGCCGGTGAGACTTGGGCCGGTGGATGCTGACCTACGGCCATCACCGTTGGAGGGGGAGGCGGATGCCACGGCTGCACTTCTCAAGGCACCCAGAATTCCTTCCCGGTGGCGCTTCGTGACTTCGTTGAATTCATCGACGATTTGTTGCAATGATTCGCGCTCCTTGTAGCGACAGAAGAAGTCTGGACGGCGGATCCCGTTATCTTTGAGAAAGTTATCCCAATTTTCCAAGGTCCTTTTTAGCTTCTCTACTCGTTTGAAATATGCACGGTAGGATTTGGATAGGGCTGCTTGTGCGGCCACTGCGGCGACAGCACGTTCGGCCGTTTCGTCTGCTTCTCTTTGTAATTCGGTGCGATCTGATGCAGCGTCCGAGTCTGTTCCAGATTCCGTTCTGGAGAAGCAATATTCCTCATCCTCTTCGTCCGAGTAGCTTCCGGAACAGCAACTGTTGCTGCATGTGTAGTAGCTGTAGGTATAGCTGCAACTATCCGATTCTGTCTCTGAAATCGGGTCAAACTGGGATGGAGATGATACTGAAGAAAACTGAAGCTCCTCCTCAAAATCCCCGTGGCCACTGTCACCTTCCAAGCTCTGTCGATTTGTATTTGTCGTCGTTGTCGTTCCTTTATCTGAGGGTGTTACAGACTTCCTTGAACCAGGCTCAATGGAGGCCGATGGTGAACACGAAGCGGAAGTAGAAGGGCCCACCATAAGAGGCGAGTCCATACAAGATTCTGAAGATCTCCCAATCCCATCATCCTGATCATTTTGCTGATCACTATCTCCATATCCATAGTACTCATCCGGGGGCAATACCCTCCTGGATGATGGCGGGGGCTCAACAGATGAAGAGGAATTTGTGTGAAGCGACGATGTTCCGGAAGATAAGAAGGAGGAACTGGACTCCAGTGACTTTCGCCCGGAGAGTGGCTCCTTCTTCGTGAAGCCCTGCTTCAGTCTGAAGTTCCTCAAAGGCTTTGGCACGTTGTGACATGACACGACAGTGGTGACAAAGCTAGCCTTGCTGTTCTTCTTTTTCACGTTCCCTTGAATTGAATTCATTCCATATAATGCTTCCCTTTCAGCGGACACTTGTGGAGTGACCGCTGGCTAGAGGATTCCTGTCGTATTTTTTGTGTAAAAAAAATCTAGTCCGATGAAAAGTATTTGGTAATTCAACGAGGACACGTTTTTTCTCAAAAAGTCTCACGGTCCAAGTCAGGTAAAGACGATATGAGTATGATCATTCTTTCGGGACACTAGTAAAAGTAATCAGATAGAAACACTTCCCATTACGCATTCTCAGATTCTTACAAAACTTACAAAAATACTTTCATACTTTCGTTTAGTTTTGTTTATGAGATGTACGCACGCAACAACGCTGCATTTTTGAACGTTTTGAAAAATCTTCTGCAGCAAGCTTTCCTTCTGTTGTTACTTCACTTTCAAAAACATTCTTGTCTGTTTCGCACAGGAAGCGGCTCATATGCGTCTAAAAAGAATTCCGATTCCAGTTGTTCACTTTACATCACCATTATACAAAGTAAGGTATTCACCAGTTCACAACAATACTCTTCACATGGCAGGTTGTTTCCCTTCAAAATGTGCAGTGAATTTGAGCGGGACGCTTCGTCTAGAAACAATCCTCGAATTCCTCTTCTGTTACTATTTTAATGAAATGAGTAATTGAATCGAGTGCACAATAAGGCGGCATCAAACAGCTTTCTTGGAAGCACTTTTGGAAAGCCTCTTCTTTGTTTGACGCATTCGTAAACGAAAACACTTACGCACTTTTGCCAAAGCAAAAAACAATCACGTAACAAATTACAATACCAATTCTTGTCATAAATAAAATGGGCTCTTTCTGTACGGCATCATAAAGCACGCAGCCATGTATGGTACTACCGACTGAGCAAGAATCTGACTGGAATGGCTCTAAATTGCCAAAAAATTCAACAGAAGCATCCGAATATTATTATTTATTACACGAACCAGTCAAACTGCGAATTCTGGTTTAAAAAACATTCAATTCATAAAACTTTTTTTTAAACAATAATCCTCCTCCTTTCAACAAGCCAGGGTAAAATATGTGCACGTTGTTCCTCCTAAAAAATCGTTATAATGAGGTAGTTGGCAAACCATCCCTCAAAAAGAAGCCATTCATATTATCATAATAAAACGATATTGTTTGTTGCGGTTTGCGGTGAGGTTTTCTTCTTTCTTGGTCGTTCCGTGAAAATGCAATTCAGGAGCTGGGAAGATTGCTGGCTGAGCGGAGGTTGATTGTTAAGCTGCGTATAATAAATACAGGTTGTCAATAGCCTGCTTCGGTAAGCCCCTTCAATCCTTTCATTTCAGTTGAGAGGAACGGAACGAGGGAACGGTTCGATTGAAAACTTTCCATTGAAAAGGTATTCTTTTCTCATCAAAAAAGCATAGTACAATGGGAGATATCTGAAGAGATTCCCTTCACGTTTGACTTTTCATCAATGACTTTCTTTCCTCTGGGAAGGGAAGAAGTGCCAAGACGAACCACCAGAAACACTTGCATAATAGTCAGGTAGTCATTATGTAATATACTTAATGTAATCTGTGAAGATGTTATGTTCTGTCAGCAAAAAAAATCTTGATGGAACGCGATATTTTTTGCAGTTGTTAATCTGCTGATTAGCATTAGCATGCTTCTTTATTGAATTTTTTAACAGTCATTAAAACTGTATTAGAAGAAAATTAAGTTTTTTCCTGCATTTCCTTAACATTCATGTTTGTATACGCCGGGGATCAGGGTGATGATATTGATGATGATGCCAATCGAAAGGATGACTTGACTTATTTGGCAGAATAGATGATGACGGTGATAGAGAGGAGGTTGGCTGATAATGAAATGAAATCTGAATTGAATTCAACACAAAAACAGCCAGCAGCATATACTACACACGGTCATTTTCTAACGCACGAAGACGAAGAAGACCCAAAAAAAGTTGCATTATCAAATCAACAAGTGATTTCCCTTATTAGTCAAATGTCCACCACACACATGCACATAACACAAGTTTTCCATATAGAAATAAAAAGCTTTTTTGGTTTCTGACTTTTTTTGTAATGCGATGAAAGCAAAACAAAGTAGAGATGAGGAGAACAAACTCATGAAGTCATGAACGTCACGAATGGACGCACTTTTATCAATATCTTTTTGCAGCACTTTCAGATTATGGCCATGATGAGGATGATGACGGTCATTTTAATCAGATTTCCTACCCGATACGATTAAACAGATCTATTCTGTTTGTTGTTTTGAACGGATATATAATTTTTCTCTTGGTGGATTGGATTGGACAGAAAAGGACAGGCACATTTTTTTATTCCACTGAAGAAGAAGAAAATTGTCATCAAGTCATACTCATCAACCTGAGCGTATATAAAAACTATATCAACTCTCGTTAGAGTAAATAAAGTTGTCCTTTCGGAGGAGAGCAGAAAAGTACAGTTTTGATTTTTATATAACCTTTCCTTACATTAAACAAGGAAATTAATGTCTGTTTTGAATAGATTCACTTTTTTTATAGGGCGGGGCATTATAGCCCATTATTGTTGAGTTTGTTGGTTTTGCGTAGTTTTTCGCCTTCTTCCTTCTCTCTCCTTTTCTGATCTGATCTTGTCACCGCTCCAATATAATCCCCTCTCTGGTTGATTCCCTATTGCCTACATAAATAAATATATCCAACTCATTTTAGAAGGATAAAAAATATACCATCAACATGGACATCCCTATCATTCTATATGCCTGGTTAAAAAATTCTATCAACAAAGTGCGGCTCAAAGCTGAAAATTTTCTTTGAAAAAAATTCTTTTTCGCCAACTCAAAAAAAAAATCCAAAACAAGTGGTCTTTTCGTCCCTACTACCATTTATGTCAACTTGGTGAGCTAGTAGTTAATTTTGTAATGACGAGGAAGACAAAAACGAAAAAAGCTGATGATGATGAAGATGATATTCTTCTGTGGACTTAAGCTGTTGACAAAAATTCTAAAAAGGAGTATTCAGCATTGTTGATTTTTTTCTTGAGAACAAGAGAAGATTTATTACTTTCTCGGGTCCATGTCATCTTGAAAGCATTGTAACAACTTCACTACACTCTTTAGGCATATACCGCACCGCCGCCTCGCTGAATTAGAATAAAAAATTATTGCCTAAAAGATGATCATCATCCGCACCTACGTACATCCCAAATCCTACTTTACTTTTGCAGAAAAAGGAGCTCTAGCCAAAAACAAACAGTTAATACTTCACTTTCCTAGTGACAGATACATGCCATTTACCTCCTGGAATAGAAGTTATTTATGTTAATCCAAAAATAAACCGTTATAGTCGGGGGAAAGCTGGCTGGTCATAAGACAAGACTTTGACTTGCTTGTCTTCTTTTTCTATTTCAGGTCCCGGCGAAACACTCAAATAGAGCCAGAAACAATATAAAAATCCAACAATGTGATATGAATCGGAAGAGAAGTGAAACTTTTGGGATGAGGATGAACTAAAACCTTGAAACGTTTCTCTTTCTATTTGTTCCTCAGCTCAATACAAACTTGGCAAATGCCAATTACGATCACTTCACAGTCAAAACAGGAGAAAATGGTATTTTCCTCTGTTGAAAAAAAGAAATCTTTCTTTCTTCCTACTTGTTTTTTTAGAGTACAACACGTGTCACTTCATTTAGGGGAAGCACTGTGTATTGAACTTGGTTTGACAGCTACAAATACTTTGCATCTTCCTTCAAACCTCTTCAAACTGTCACTGCTCACGGTAAACCAGCGTCAACATTTTTCCTCCTTGATAGTAATACCCAATCCAAGTATCTAATACCTGCGTGAGCTCCTTGTTCAGGTTTCAGTCAGTTCGATTCAACTCCTGCAGGTAAAGTGATGCCACGCTTATATGTTCATGAAATGCTGTACTTTAACTGCTTCTTCATGGTACATGTTACTGATATGGGGATGATAACACAAAACTTCAGTTCTGTTGTAGAGCCGTTTTGCTGTAATTCACATTAAACTGAGGAGGATACAATACAATTCTGCTGAATAAAGTAAGTTTGTACTTGTATCGCATATCCCATGTAGAACTGCAATCAGCTTTGATAACCTCTGCAATTCTACTTTATTTTTTCATCAATCATCCGTCGCGATTTTCACATTTCAGTACTGCACTGGCGATGCTATTTTCATATTAAAGACCGTCCTTAAGTAATCCTTCTTCCTTAAAAATGTAGTTATCAGGAGGAGCACGAAACAGAAACAACAACGGAGGAGCAAGGTGGAGACCGTATTTATCGTCAGCTTCAGCAAGGTTACGTGAGTCTGACGATGGACGAGAGGACGAGAGCCAGTGTCAAGCCAAACGTCAAAGGGACTGATCAATGGCACAGGTAACAACAACTTTCTGCAAGTATATAGCTATGCTATATCACACGAGTGAACGAGTGCAGACCAATGAAATGAACATATTCAAATGAGACTTCAGTGCAGTTTTAATTATAATAGTGTATCACATTTCAGCTTGTTAAGTCTCATCTTCACTGTCCGTTTCCCATTTGCACTTTGCTTGTTTTATTTTAATTTATGTACACCTATTTAGGTATTTTTTCGATATCACGTTGCGCTATTGCTTCAGTTTCTTCATGAAAATAAAGGAATAACGTAAACTTCGGGATTTACCATCGCTGCCTCCACTACTATTTCTACGTTGTCTGCTTTCTTCCTCCTCCTGACAATGTGACTGACTGCGGAGTTCCCACTGAAAAAACTGCATCCACAGCCAGCAGGGCAACAATGCAATGGTGGAGGAGCAATAATGAAAACTTCTTGATTCAAGAAAAAGGTTCTACTGAATCGAGGGAAAAAGAGAAGAAAGCCATGAGACACAACAGCAGTTGTTGTGCAGCCAAGCCACTCGACTCACTCGACACAGTACATAAATCCACTCTTCACTTTTCTTTGGTAACTCACAAATAAACTTGTACAGTTTCTCTCTATATTAGTTTCAGGGGACGAGACCAAGTTTGGATGGAGCATAATATTTACTATTCATTCAAATTGCATTTTGATGCTTTTTTAATAACATTATTATCAAAATCTAAAATGGGGAAGTATGCACAACGTTATTAGACAATGACTTATTATATGTCATTTCATATGTTTTGTTGTTACAGGACGAGATGAGCAAAGGAGAAGTTATATAATGTCAACCATCACATCACTATCACCATATCAAGCCGAAGCCAACAAGCCTCACCTCAAACCCTGTGACTTTCCTGTAAACTGTGGCAATGATGATGACGCTGATGTTGATGCTAAAAAGATGGTGGTTGAGATATGACGAGCCTGTGAATAAAATATGTACATATATCTCCATGTCCGTCCGCTTTGGATAGCTGCATCATCGGAGGGAAGGTGATGAAGACTGATGATAAATAATATGGAGTTGACGCTGATGATGTAAGAAATGACAGCTCATGTAGGTGTCCATTAGTAAGGTGCACTTCACATGACCAGCCATTGTCCGCATTGTTGTAGACCTTTGTTGAATTGTGCGGTGCTTGCTTTTGCTTCCCTGTAAATAAATGATAGAAAAGAAACGGAATAACTTATTTATAAGCAGTGCACATTGCATAAGTAGCCTACTACAATAATAGTGGAGCATTCAATAGATTTAAAAAAAAGCTAAAGTGTAACGTAATACGGTGGTCGTCCCTCTCGTCGAGAGAGATCAAACCCTGGTGATAACGATATAACACTTTTAGCTTCTTTACCAGTCTTTTTGTTATGATGAGATTCTTTCATATTTCTTCAAAGTGTAAATAAATTTCACATTAGGCGAGTAAAGTGTCAAAAATAAATCATTCTCCTTGTTTTTATGTGTTACCCCACCGGAAATGAACATTGAAGCGAAACCAAGTTCGGGTAGCTCTCAGTTATGTAGATAAGTGCATTTTTACAAGAAATCTTAATGGTCTGTAGAAATCGAAAAGAAATATAAATGGTGGATGCCACTCTATAAAACCGAAGGAGAGAGATATACCTACCTAATAAAAAGGGTATCAACACTGCAGCACCCTATTTGTATGGAATTTACATATTCCACTTAATTGGTTTCCCCTACGTTGATGAATGATTAGGGATTGAAAGTTGAAACTTTTGTTTGCTGTATTCTACGTATGTTTGTATATCACTTTGATTGAAACTAATAACTAGCCGGATTACGTCACACACACACACGATGTCATCGATGAATAAATGTGTTTAAAGCAGTGAAGTTTTATTTTGCAGTATCAGATTACGCAATCATGCATGCCTCTCTCTCCGAAACATTCATAGCATGCTATGCCAGCACATTAGAATCGCAGAAATAATGGAATCTTTAATTCCTAAAATTTTTGGTTGAGCAATTAAACACGCCTTAGTTCATGTTTTTTTGTGCTTTCTTCCTTTGGAATTTGCATAATAAATTCAGTCCACTGACTGGACGTTGTTCTTTTATCAGTGGAGTTTTCATACTTGTCATCATATCATTTGAGCATTCACTCCATTTCACTTAATTCAGGAATTTCTCAATGAGATTTATCGACTGGATGAGGAGGGTTCCATTTTTTTCTCGTGTGATAAATTGTGAATCCAATTTCCAGATAAATGGATATCAGCAGAGGAGTAGTTGCAAGTCGTCGCCATCATCGCATCACATCGACCTGACTGGTATGAGAAGCCATCCGCATCCTCGCCAGCAGATGCACAGAAGAACCACATTCCATATCCTGGTCTTCTCCATCAACATCCCTTGTCATCCCTATAGAGTATCACCATCATCCCCTTTTCCTTTCCTAAGGAAAGTTTTTTAAGTAATCGTCACCGGCCAGCCGAGCCCTATAACTTTCAGCCAGAGATACATAATATGCCCATATCCAATCAACTTCTGTTTTCCTCTCTTTGGAAAAACCAGCTGAATATTTTCAGACACGTTTTATGTGCATTAAGTAGGTGTCTCCGTATTTTTCCTCCTTCTATTTTCTGCCAGAATATTATTATGTTAAAAACATGGCCTGGTTGGTAAATTGCATTAAGCCTAATTTAAGTGGGTAGGTGTATGCATCATCTTAAAAGAAACTGGGCGCATTTCCACTCTCCACGCTCAAGAATTGAATCGAATCGATACATTTTTATGTAATGTGTGTTGTCATCTTACCAACCATTCTTGATGCACATTAGTCGTGTTTTATTGCATGAGTGTCACAAG
>JAQGAI010003402.1:0-10809 GCA_034696905.1 Lepidocyrtus violaceus
GAAGGCATCCCTGACATACCACAACATTTAGGAAGGTGGTCTTCCTCACCATCTTCTACTACTATGTACATGTATCCATCCATTCACATGCCTGCCTGTTGCGCTTCCAACTTCCAACTCTTGAGATTCGCAAACCTTTCACAACCCGAGAAATGTGGATGGAGCATGAGCACACCGGGTTTGGGATGGGATGAGTCAGCTTCTAGAAAAAGGGAATCCGTATCACAGCCAATATAAGTTACATTGCATCTTGCATTTGCGGATAATGCACAGAGCTCCACGATTTTTGTATCAGGTTGAGTCATTCAGGTTATGGTAGAAAAATTGTTAAGTAAAAGTAAAGTGGTATGCGTACCTATTTAGGATAGGATGAGAGAAGATCATGATGATCATATTATGTTACATTTTAGTTCTCAGTTCTTTTTGAAAATTCTCACGATTCATGCTCCTCCGATTTCTTTCAGCATTTTCTTTACTCTCTGCTCACTATTTGCATGACCCAGCAACGTAGAAAAAATGCATTTTCTTCTTAAATTGATTTTCTTTAACAGCATCCTCTTATTCCTCAACTTATTCCTTCTACAGTTGCATAATAAAAATGCTAAAGGCATTTGATGAAATTTCAGAATCACTTCGTTGTCATTCGATGAGGGGAATGAGAACAAAGCCAAACTAAATCCAACTTATCCAACCAAAACAAAGGATTTGACTTTTCTTGTAAAAAACTGACTGTTTTTGTCTGTTTTCTTAATCTTTCAGGTCCTCATTTTTTGTTAGAGAAAATCCGACTTTTTTGTGTAATTTTAAGCATTAACTTGATCTTGTCTTTTTGTGTGGCAGAAGTAATTTAGATTCCGGATGAGTCAACTCAAAGCCAATTGCTAGACTGATTTTTATTGAGTTCAGAATTTTAAGTTTTTTTTTTGTTTCTTCGAGAAATATCCATTCCCCTCCATATTCTCGATAAATAAGTCATTCCGGTTTAAAAGGTTTAAAAAAGCAGTTTAAACAGATTTTAAGGAGGAGGGAATGGATAAAGTTAAGTCCTTCAAGCAATCCTGGCTAAAGTTTATGATTGTTATTGAAACGGAGTAGAATGAATGGCTTTCACAGTTTCACACTTTCAATGTAACATACCTAAGCTAAATTAAAAGACTATGCTTATTTCCAATGTGCTAAATATTAGCTAGAATGAGACTTGATTTCCTTCCGACTTCCCATCTCTCAGCCACTAAATACCAGACAGATTTGTCCAAACATGAAAACATAATTGTTGATTGTTTTCAAATTTTTTGACATTTTTATGGAGACGAATATGAAAAGTGCCTATGCAAGAATAAGCTTCCTCCTTGAAAGCATTCTATTTTTTTCAAATGCGTTAGTCCTAAAATACTCTCCGGCAAGTTTATATGCGTTTTTGTTTCGGTTCCTCTAAAATTCCTTGAGAGAGGGATACTGTTTAGCGAGGTGAATCCAACCCAACATAATAACATCTTTTCCGGATGGTAAATCTAGGTATTTATGTTTGGCTACATATGCAAATGACACTTCCTTTTTGCAACAGCTATTATCACATTAGCATGTGCTTATTCGCTGCTTTTTCCAAAAACAAAATAGAATTATTATTCTTTCGCACTCACTTCGTTCCGCCTCTGCGTTATTGACTCATGGCTCGTGTGTCTCAAATTTCATATTATTGTTTACAAAAATATGGGACTCTGAACTTTTTATTGTGGGGCTAATGGCTAAGAAATGCTTTTTTTATTTTTAGAAATATCCTCTTCCTTCCAAGTCCCACGTCCTAGACTGTCCAAAAAGTGGTTTTGTTCATAATATATGATAATGGGTGCATTATTCTTCAACCCATTTGTTTGGATCGGGGCAAAGAAAAAAAATAGAATAATTTTTCATGAGTAAATAAAATTCAAAACAGTTTTAATGGCTCCATTATTCCTTCTCAACAAACTATTGGAGAGACATATAAGGAAATGGAATGATGATGGTGATGACGATCATAATGATTATGACGATGATGACATGAAGGAATATCTCTGCCAAAGTGACAGGTGATGAGTATGTTAGCACTTCAGTTGCAGCTTTTATCAATCCTTCCCATTCATACCAACATTGCATTGAGCAATGAAGTGGAAGGAAACGTAGAAAATTCTGCGTTCTTCTATTTTCTGAATTAAACTGTGTTTTTTTCTGTTTTCTTACTCCACAAAAATTATTATGGAGCCATTTAATGTTGTAAACTGTTGGCCTAATATTATTACACGGGGATAAACACCCATTCCATAAATTAACAGTTTAGAGGGAGGGCAGCAGCCAAGGAAGAGAAAGGTTTCTGTCTCTCTAGCAGCGTGGGTAAAACTGCAGTGTTCCCTCTCTCTCTTGTCTATTTCACTATGTAAATATTGAAGTTGCATTATCGGCGAAACGGTGATGATGAGTTGGACACATGAGGATAAAGACTGGCTCATCATTACCAGTACGAACCTCTCAAGTGACAACAGCTTAAAAGCTCTTTAAGGTTGAATGAGAAGGAGTTTTAGGTTTTTTCGAGATTGATATGCTTTGAGAATAGGGAAAGAGGTGCTTTCTCAGAGCCTATGCAAGACTTATGCCTTTCTGAGTCTCCGTGTGCCAATTCTATTTAAACGTGTTTTATTATCTAGCGTTTCGGTCGGTGATATAAATAAGTAAAAATAGTTGTCCTGAGGAGACTATATTGCTATATCCGATGTATATGCTTATACGTCATTTCATATTGAGAAGGGAACATAGTTTACGACTTTTGAGGAGTAAGCTTTTGTGTAGGCTCTTGTGTGATGATTTCTAACTTCTAGCACTTCTATAGAGATTCTAAGAGATTATCAAGAGAGATAAGCCAGTGTGGAGTGAAGGAGGGAGAAGAAGATACTCCTCAAGAGTGAGTGTCTTAGGGGAAAACTGTCACATTTTTTTTTTGGTTTTAGCCTAGCCTCTGCCTCATCCTCTCATCTCAAAAAGCTTTTCTCTTATTCGGGATAGTGGCACAGACAAGAAAGAAAATGAAGCCTATCGTAATTCCACAACCACACATTTATCCCCATTCAGCTTCAACTCACTCAGCCCAGCCTTTACTACGAGCATGTCACGGGAGGGAAATAAAAATCACGCTGTACATACCATTTTATACTTCAATTCAATTACACACTTTCCCATTATTATCTACATGCCACACACACATAATTTTCGCAATTTTCAAATTCCAGACCAGGTCCTAATTTCTATTTTGGAAGTTGATATAAGATCAAAAAGCGAGCGTTGCGCTGTATTTATTTTGGAGGGGATAGGGAGCACCGTGTGTAGTGTAAATGTAATGTCATTATGAGGCGAATCAGACGAAGCAAAAAAAATCTCATCCCATCCACGACAAGGCAATATACACAAGATTGCTAAAACAACAACAAACAAATCCCAGTTGAATGGTCGAGACCATCGTTCGAAAGAGAGAGAGAGAAATAAATGCAACCGCGATCCGGTAATTCAGATTCCACAAACCGCCTTTCCCTTAATTGGCCATAGACACCAACCTACCGACGCTTTTCCTTTAAAAAAATTCGAATTATTTTGATACTCATTTTTTTTTAAATAAAAAATATGATGTTTCTGACTACTGATTATTATTGAATGGAACAGGCCATATATTTCCTTTAGCAATGTCATGTCTCAGACGTCTTTTCATAACACATGACTATTTACAGTAATTACGTTGCAGTGCATTATGTTTGTAATAAAATTTGCCAAGCTTGTGATACGATGATATGATATGTCTTTCCCACGTCTACCCGGCTGTTCCATCAATAGTCAACGAAGCGCGGTCTTGGGAAACCAAAAGACGGTCATCAAAATAGATTTAATTACACACTCCTTTGATCCGGCGTGGCTCATAGCTCATCTCATTCCTGATCATCCTATCCTGTATCCTGACTCGCTTTTCACATTTCCCGAAATTTTATTTTATCTCGGATGGAATTCACTGCATTTCAAAAGGGAGGATGAAGATGAGATATGGCTTGAATAGGTCTCTTTTTGCTTGCCGTTGTTTTTGCTGCGTCGCCGGGTGAGATGATAACCTTGCTTCCTTATAAAAAAGGGAGTGATATGGATGTTGCAGTTGCAGCTGACATTTGGTTTGGAGACCCCATCACAATAATAGTCTCAATGTCCTTTTTTTATCTTCTGCAAGGTAAGTAGGTACAGGAAGCGATGATGATGATAGCTTTGTGTGATGTGATATTTTAATGGCTTTTTATCCTCATTAAAGTTATGTGAAGTTGGGATCGTATATCTATGAGTTTTTCTCATTTTTTTTTCAACGACAAAACCAACCCACATAGAGACCTTTCTCGTGAGGAAAAGCCTTGTCTTGTGCCATGTCATTTGTAATATGTGCTTTAAACTGGAGGTTAGCAAGGATCGAAAGAGTAGCTATATTTATGTCACCGAATTACATGACATAATTCCACATGAAATGTTTGCATATCCTAAGCCTAAAACCTGTTGCATTGTTTGTTTTTGGAGATGAGAGAAACTATTTTTAAATAAATATTTTGATGCTTGCCTTAGATAATTATTTTACCTTCATCTTCAACATCCCACGGAAATATTTGTGGGCTCCATTGAACACGCCAAAGCCAAGCAACTCATCAAGATTATATTGAAAGAATGTTGGGGTAACATTATCTTCCTTTTAGATACGCCCACTCACAACAACAACATTAGCACAGTTTAAAAACAAAAAAAAAATAATATGAGAAGTGAGCAGGAAAAATGTGCGCTTAGTTAAAATAGAAAAATAATGAATATCTGTAGACTTGTTTCCCTTCCTATTTATAAATTGCAAATGATGTCGGCTATGCTCACAGTTCTAAAAAAAGGAGTCATATAGCTCATTCAATACCTCCTAGCTCAATGGGAATTTTGACATGTAAATGGAATGTTGTCTACGGATTCTGTAATAATTTTTATTGGTTTGTTGGCCAGTCCCATAATAATCATCAGCATCGCCATTATTATTAGTATTAATGTTATTTACATAACAGAACATTTTCGCATCGCTACACTGGCTTTACAATGGACATAACAAGATATATAACTGCGGAAGGAGAAAAACGGAAGTTGGAAGAAAAAAAGA
Source organism: Lepidocyrtus violaceus (assembly GCA_034696905.1). Lineage (NCBI taxonomy): Eukaryota > Metazoa > Arthropoda > Collembola > Entomobryomorpha > Entomobryidae > Lepidocyrtus > Lepidocyrtus violaceus. Next base: position 5,183 of record JAQGAI010003402.1, read on the forward strand.
GATTTAATGTCCCTCGTCTCCAGCTCCCATTCCTTGAGCTTAACACGACTCGAGGCCAAAGTCCTTATGATGTTGCAAAAAATGTGTATGAAAAAACATATGATGGATGCCTTTTGGAAAAGTTACTATTTTAACTGGTTTAAGTGAACCGTAAACACTTCGTTTATTATTTAATAGCTGAAGAAGAAAAAACGCGTTCATCAACACCAAAAACATTATACTATGCGGAGACAGGACTTAGGCAATCCAACATTTGTGTACCATGTAGTGGGACACGAGACTCCGCCGAGAGTTTTCGCTCACTGAGAAAAATGGGTTCATCCTGCAAGGAATAAAAGTGTCGTTATATCCATTTCACTTATTTAGAGTGGAAAGGGGAAAAATGGATTCATATTGAAAATATCATTTTTCATGAGGTGTGAATCATGATGAGAACACACCAATAATACTTAATGTGCTTGCCCTGCTTTCTAATGTGATGTGTGTGGATGTACAAAAAGCTTTTTTTGCAACACACATTTATTGGCAAGAAAAAACCAAACTACATTAAAAAATTATGCAGTACGTTTTGCAGAAGTGGATTATTTTGACTACCTACTTAACAGAATTTCTATAATTAAGTATAGTATGTGGCATGTCTAAAACTTCTACACTTTTAGATTTTTCTTCAACTTTTGCTGACTCACCCTCACGCAAGCATAGGGACATTCATAATGTAATGCTGAGGTCACTGACAGTTTTTCTTCAGATTGAGAGGGAAGGGAATATACCAAACAGGATGAATAATTTTGAGAAAACTTTAGTATGACATGGGAGCAAAATTTAGAATCTTTTAGAACACTTCATTTTATTTATAGGTGCTTAGCACGTATTACTTCCTCGTTATACATTACACATGTCCATTTATGGGGGGAACTGGAAATATCTTGTTGCAAACTACTCGACAGATAAATTTAATCAGATTTCTAGTGGAAAATTAGAAATTGCGGAACTAAGCAAATATTTTTGTCAACTGGTTGTTCCTCTTCCGGTATTTGCTAGCTCACATGATATAAATTAGCTTCACCAACACCGAAAAGGAGATTACCCAGTTTGCACACGTTTCTGTCAATTTTACTCAAGGATCTTTCCCTTCCCTCTGCTAGTATCAAGTTTGTTGTTTGTTTCTCTATTCATGTGGTAAATGCCATCTTCATCACCGGGCAATGTCAAATCTGCACGAGCACGCGTTTCCTTTCCGCTTAAAAACTTCTGTAAAAATGAAAGGGCAAGCGTAGAGGAAACCAAGTGGAGAAAGAAACGGCATGAGCCAAAATCATGGTGAGGCTATGCTAGCTTGCTGCTTCTGCTGCTAATGATTTGTTTCGTTGTCTGTCTGGAAATATTATTTATGATTGTTTGTTAAATAGAAGTCTTTATAAAATGTCCTTGAAGGTTGGAAGATCATCATCACATCACAACGATGCTGTAATGTTGATGAAACTGATCCGGTATGGCCTGGTTTCCGTTGGTTCTGTTTTGTCGGGGAAAGTGAGAAAGTTGATAATGCAGAGTTATTCAATCCAACAGTAGCGTTTTACAAGCTGAATCACATGTCAAGTAAAACCTTTTGAAAAAATATGAATGTCTACCTACACCATCTACTCGGTTGGGGTGTCTGAATAAATAATTTCCAAAGTTCAATAATTAATTCATTTTCTAAACGAACATGATGTACAGAGACGCATATCATCGTGCATAGTGCATGTATATACATGATTTATACCTGCAAAACAGTTTCTAATTTTAGAAGAGAAAAATCTCAAAGGTTGTTTTTGTTCCTTCTTTGTGGGAGGCGGATTCTGTAGCAAAATGGCAATTTAAAAAATTTGAGCAAGTCGCGTGCAAAAAATTGAAATCGATTTGTTATTCTTTTGGCAGATGGATTTGAGTCCGCTTTTGTTTAAATTATGGTATTCTTAAAAAGCTCATTCCAAAACTGTGGGTTTTGTCCATGTTGGAATGATGAGGAGACCATATCACTTGAAATTCATTATTATTTGAAAAACAACATTATTGTAAACGAACGGAATTGCGCAGTTTCCCATTTTGCAATTTCCCATTCATGTCAACATTTAATGATAATGGCAAGATTAAGTATAAGTGTGACTCCCGGAAGAGCGCCGGTAAATTGGCCACCCATTTATTTTAACATAAGCCCATGTGTTTACATGAAAAGTTTGCTTGTCATCGTCCCAAGCAAGAGAAAAACGATTATCATGACTAATCCCGATGTTTTGTATGTATTCATGGAAGATTAATTTGTACATTCCTCCGTCGCCTTCCTGGCAAATTTTTATTTCATCGTCCGTCAGTCTTCTACTCATAATAATTTCCACAAGATATACTTTTGGATGACATTTACCAATTTAAATTTAGTTTGAAGCTTGCAGCTGTTTCGTCTACGGAATATCAACACCATCACCGTCATCGCATCCCAATCATCATAATCATGTGTGGTCCGTGTTCAATGAAAGCTGCCATCTTAGTATCAAAATCTTTGTATCTTGAGAATTTTTAAAATTCAGAATATTAAATACCTCACATCTTTCTTTGACATTTTAGGTAAATCCTCACAAACAAGTTCTATATGAAGGACGTTGGCTGATGTTGATGATATGATGATCATATCATGATGAAAACTATCGAATTATTTAGGGATTTCATTTTTATATACAAAATTTCAAAAATAGAAACATGAAATATTTTTGTCTCCGATTTCATATGAAATATCGCCATAGGGTGATTATATGATTAAGCACGAGTGTCACTTACACCAGCAAAAAGAAGAAGAAAAGTTCAAAACATATTTGCAAAAAAAATAATTTAACTGTGCCCAATCATGCGTTTTCTAGTGGATCTCAGATGATTTCATCATGATTCATATGGTTTCGATGAGAGTGGAAATGAATCAAAAAAGTAAAAGTGCAACCACCTTTTTATGCGAGGATGGTGGATTAGGACCTGTTTCTGTTTTCTTCTCTATATATCGGATCCACACCGACAAGCCTGATGAAATGATTATAACATTTTTCTCATGTTTATACAAAATGTTTATTACTACTTTGTAGCGTATTTACATTTCTTGAAAAAGTAGTAGAAATTTTGGAGAGGTGAATAAACTATAATAGCATTCCGGATGTGAATCCAACCTCCCATCCGAATCCACGAATTTCATTTTCAGTTTCTATGAATAACTTACTTACTTACCTTATCCAACTAATTTTACATAAAGTTAAATATACATAAGTATGCTTGAATTAATTGTTTTTTAGCTGAAGATATTTTTCCGTTGGAACCAACTCATATATTTATTATTTTGCAATGGAAATAAATGTTAAGTTTGGAGCAGTAGTTTCTAGAATTTTGTTATGCGTGTCTTCCCCAACCATACTCACAAAGCGGTGGTATTCAAGTAATAAATTGAGCTTAATGACCCATACCTTTTAGGTGAAAATTAACGTTCTGTTAAAGGGAAATGTGACAGGGGAAAGGAAGAGTTTCTTGTCATGAGGAAATCAAATGAAATGACGTCATCCGAACAAAAGCATTTAAGTGGACAAATTTACAGCCTGCTTGGTAAATCTATGTAAAATCCTGATTGAAAAAAAAATCTAGAGTAATATGGGTTATTGGAGCAGGTCAAGCTATTATAATGGATTGGCACTAACTAATTATTAAATACCAATTAATTCCTACTCATTTGTCATAAATAATAACATAAAAAGCTGAGTGAGTATTAATACTTAAATATACCACAGCTAAAAAGCTTCAGCACGGAATCACGAAGTGCAAAAATCAGTTTTTAACCAAAGAAGAGTGCGTGGGCAATAATATAGCTTAACTGGATTGGAGTTGCGGTCTACTTTCCCTTTTAGCCTTGCCTTGTCTACCTCATTCCCTTCTTTATATATTCTTATTTAACACTTCACCTTGCCATATTGTCCCGCATCTGTGCACATGGATCACCAGCACATCATCCACGTTCTCGCATTCACACCATTTCACTATTTGTAATAAAAATTGTTGTTGAGTTTGACAAAGCCATACGCAACTTGGGAAGGAGTAGAGAACGAAAGAGCGCTTGAAATTCCTATAAAGATTACTATAATAATAGGTTTTATTTCTGAGGAATGCAAAGCTAATATTACACACTAGAATGAGATGAGGGCCAAGTCTACACTTAAATATTTTAATCTAACAATTTGTACCAGACACACAATCCAATTTTTTCCTTCGTCGACAGAATGGGGAAAGTGTGTGAAGTTTGATCAAGCCATATCTTCCTTTCTTGATGAACATCCTAACTATGAAATAAAATGCGGACACACACGCCAAGCAAGCATTAACATTTACCTAAGCGGTTATGCATGACCCATGTACTATTACAAAAGACGAAGGAATGAAGCCGCTATGATTGGAAGTTAAGCATGAGTTGAGTCTACGAACCGAAAGAAGAAAGCCGTAAAGTTCATAAAACTTTTTCTTAAAAAAAATTACAACCAGAGAATTAAAATCTGATCACAGTGATGATCACAATAATTAGGTATGTACACTACTACAAAAGAAGAGATCTCAATCTCTCTTTAAGAAGGAATGAGCAACAAATCGAACTGAAATAATTTGCCTACTTCTCATAATCCAAAAACAACTTTCTACATTATCTCTCTAGCTGAAATACTTTGTTTTTCTTTTTCGCCGCTCCTACTCATTTGTCATTTGTCACAAGTGGCCGAGATTCTTCTCTTTTGCTGTTTTCAAACCTGGGAACTTACGGTTTTTGGATGGCGGTAAGAGAATGAAGATAAAATGTTGTGATATATGGGCCACATATTTTTTGAACATTCAACCTAGTCCTAATCGAGGTTTGGGCATTAGATAGAATAATAAAGCAAAAAAAAACTATTCGAAAACATTTTCTCGACCAAGTTATCCAACCTTTTGTTCCCCCTTCACTACTCACCCGTCTGTAGTTAAATCCGAAGCGTTTAGTCATTCAAGATGGTTCCATTGGTTGTGCAATTTTTTCTTGCAAAAAAAGTTAATCCACAACAATTTATCAGATTTTAATCTCTCAACAATAATAGCAAAATGTGTGCCCCAAATTGTCATCATTTGTCCCCTTATCAAAATTATTGCTTTCTCTGTTCCAATCTCACTTCGTCGGAGTCTCTCATCCCATTTTCGAAAATGCACGTATTGATGACGGCACTGCTCTAATTTGACTTTTTTGTGAGTCAAAAACTGCAGTTTTCTGCATTCTTATAACTCACAATGTGTATATAAGGTACTTGCATACTTCTTGTTTGTCCTTGACAAGTGTGGATTCGAAAATCGGCGAGGGAAACAGAACTTCTTGATGAAAAAACTGTTGCTGAGTAAGAAAAAAGAATAAACTGATTATGTAATACCCTGACCATGCAGTCCTGCATTGGTCTAGTCATAGCTTAAAATGAGGGGAAGGAGATTTAAACCCACTACTTTGTGTAATTTACATTCTCACCAGAAACTTTGGGCAATCAGATCATTAATCCTCCGAGCTATAATTTTAATGTGGTGAGGAGCATAAGTTCATGCTCACCAACATT
>JAQGAI010003403.1:0-10808 GCA_034696905.1 Lepidocyrtus violaceus
TGGTACAGGAATTTGTATTTTCCAGAATCAAAGTAGTAAAAAGGAACCTTTGCATAAATGAAGCCCGAACAAGTGGCTTCTGTTATTTAAGAGCAAGCACAACACAGCATACCATCATCATCATCCTACACAAAATACAAAAATCTCTCTTATTATTATTATTATTTTTAGAAAATAGAAATCAAGACGAAGTCATAGTAACCTAGTCTACTGCTTATCATCCCAGCTCATTATTTTGAATTTACGTAGTACAGATAGAGCCGGAGCTGTTTTTATTAATGTATCAACGTTTGATTAGCCAGGACAATTTTATCTGAATGAATGCCACATTAAAAGTTTGCTCCTCTAGAATGTAATGGAAAACAGTCGCTGCTCTTCCATGTTGTTGTCTACAACAACCAACTCCAATTTTTTGATGTGATAAACGTCGCTATTAGCAAAGGAGTAATTATAGTTGCTTGTTATACAAATTTCTGTTAGAAAAGGCTGCACCAAAAAAAAAACCTCTCATTAGTTCCTCTAAGCATGCAAATTTTATGACGCCACGGCAAGCGTGCTTTTTTCCCCTCTACTACTACTACTAGAGAGAGATATGATGGAAATGAAATGAATGGAAACGACTTTAGCGTATGTGGCACAGGCGGAGGGGAATAGGGGCGTTATTTTGCAACATGTTGGCCATCATGCGATGCGGTACAATCCCAAAATTGTGTATATTTGTTATTTAAGTACTAGTTTGTAGTATGTGCTGCTGGTACACATTTATTTTTCGCGCAGAGAGAGCCATATTACTTACTTCTTACTTAAGTGACCGGTTTTTTCTTCTCAACTCAAACTCAAATATAGCAGAACAATGATGACAAAAAAACAACAAAACAAAACCATGGCATTATATTTCAGTGTGCGAAATAAATCTAGGCCTGAAACAAAACGGGCGTGATTTAACTCATTTCACATTGCAAACAAGTTCCTGCTACCTTGCCATTTTGTCCAAAAATTTACTACAGTTACATAGGTAGCTGTATTGTGGTGGGATTTGCTGCCTGGTGCGGGCACTTCTGCTCGTGAATGGTCAAAAACTAAATTGCCTCTCTTTGTTCTAGATTATTAGATAAATTTGGACTGGCGGAATTCAATTGTAGTGTAATGTCTTTATGTAACAGAAATATATTGGCAGGCTGAAAAAAAAAATGATCAAGATCTGGGCAGAGCCGGCCCTACCTACTGTAAATATGTTCATGATTAATGGTCCTTTTTGTTTTAATTCACCATTCAGATTTTGTTCTCTCGTGCTAGATTTTTGCAAATAAAAGTTGAGAGGGAGATGTCATCTACATAAAATCCCTGGCGCTTCCAATCCAACAATCATTTGCCCGTTCCTTTTGTTATTTTTAAATTAGCTAAATGAATCATACAGAAACTTGTCGCTGGTTTGTCAAGCGGCGAAAATATTAATGACCGTAAAGCAAAAACTGTAGATGTTTGCCGTCACCACTAATTATGCAGCTGTTTTTAGGAAAAGTGCCACGAAATCTGTTTTTAATCATACAATTAATTATACTGAAATTCAAATTACGAGACAGAAAAAGTATTCAAAATAGGTTTACACATAATATGCCATTAGCTCAACGAAATGCTACCATGAAAAATATAATTTCATCACACTTAAACATTTAATTAATCTAGGGATTAAGAATGGCTAAAAGGAGGAGGACATTTGGCAGTTGAACAGACGAATCCGAAATGTTTAGAATGTGAGTAAATTGATGCAAGCAAAACCGGAACTCGAAAGCACGAAATCTCATTGACGGACCGTGTAACGATGACATTTCAAACAACAAGCGAAACATTTTTACCTAAGCGAGTAGCCTCCTCCCTCCAACCATTGTAGTAGTATATCATCTTTCTTTAATAAATTATGAGTAAAAAATGTGGAATCCTACAGCCTGTTCTATTGCTACTGTACAGAACGAGTTAATTATACAAAAATTAGTTGTGTGTCTGTTAGAGGAAGGCCTGCTAAGCTTATGCTACTCCTCCAGGAACATGGATTCAAATTTCAAGTCCCATCCATGATCAAATTCCATTTGCCTGCATCACACATCCCCAGTGATTTTATTTAATTTTTTTTGGGGGGACGGGGGACGGAAGCAGCATAGAAAATTATTACGTTCGTTAGTCTGTCTGTAGTAGAGACACTTCCCGAAAACTGTACGTTAAGTAAACAGTAGGTTGCTCGCAACCGCAATGACACTGGAAAAACTTTTCCATTTTCAGCTTGACTGCCAGCAGCAGCAACATAGCATAGGGCATTTACCCAACTGCATATTAATAAGTCTGAATGTCAGAGTGTCCTTCATTATTTCATAACTCTGGTGAAAATCGTTGGGAGTCTGCAGATATAATGAAAATACCTACGCCCAAGCCATATTGGAAGACTTGAAAGCAATTATATGGAATTCAAAAGGAAGGAAAACTGAGAGAGAATTTTCCGTTTTCCATTCTACAATTTTCCTGTCTGTGAAAATAACTCGGTTTTAAATCTTTAATTTCGTAAACGGGACACAGTCTGCCGGCACTCATTTTCAATGCGGTAAAGATGAAAAAGTAATTAGGAATGCATTAAAAAAAGAATAGGACAACAAAAAGTATAGTACGTCAAACGTTTAAGAAATCATAGCAATTTGTTTGGCATGAAAAAATCATCACTTGAAATTTTTGTTTAATAAACCGAGCTTCTTATGTATCATCTTTTAAAATTTGGAAGGATTTAGTTGAGAAGTAAAAGTAAAATATGTATTAGGCTAGTTAGCATTACTTACCAATTATGATGGCAATCCAAATCCAAGAAAGATGAACACCGGAAGACCACCTCACTAATGACAATGTCGCACTGACACCACTCACACCCGAAACTTTCCCCATTTTTAATCGTTTTATGTTTGCCATGATGTCCTACCACTGCTTTGCTTAACCTGTATTTAGTTGATATGTATAGAGCTTCCTTTCCGTGTGAAAGCAGAAGAAGGGCGAGTTAATTTGAGTTTAATTACTTATGCTGTGAAAACTGGGCTTTTGCATTCCCAGATCTGAAACTGATATTACACTAATTTAATGATAATTCGGTTAGCCCCATTTCCAGCGTTGGCGATCGAAATAAACTTGTCGATCTCATTTTCGAATTAGCTACAAATTTCTAACCCATCACTTTCAATTTGTGGAGAAAACAGTTCACTTGGAGTACGTAGGTAGAAGATTATTGTAAAGTTCATATCAGTTTCATTTCAGACCAACTGCAGTATCCAATGTGACGCCGAAACATCTGAAACCAAAAAAGAAAAAAAAAGTTTTTATTAGAGTTTTACTGCAACAAATAAAATGTCGGGGTTGATTACGTTTTCTCGATATGAAAACAAATTGAGAGAGAGAGAGAGAAAATAAAATCAAAGAAAAAAGTTTATGAATTTTTGTGAAGTAGTTGCCAAATGAGATTTCCCTGAACCTTGTCAACAACTGTGTTCGAAATTATGTTTTTAATAGCATATTGAAGCATAATGAAAATGGATTTGCATATTTGTACAACATCCGGATCCACTGCACTCTGCACTTCGTAAGGTAAGTAAAGAAATATATTAACAGTAGCAATAAATCGATTGGGATGACGTTATCATTTCGACATGATTTGTTTCATTGCATTGCTCTTCCATCTGCTTTTATAGAGCTTCAACAACTTCCATAAGTCGCTTAAGAAAAAAATGGGATGTAAAATGTGAATGCGTAAAGTTCATTTTTTTTGTTGTTGATAAAAAAAATTAATTGAATATTAAACATTAAAAACTGGCTAAGCTTGAGTTCATTTTCGTTCATCCAGATAGACGTTGTTATGTATGAAGAACCTAATTTGCATTCTTAGTTTCTATGGGTGTTATCTCTCTGCGTATACATGGCTTGGTATAAAATACACTTGTCGTTGTCATATTCCTCCTCGATTCATCAGCGATAATCCCTCTTCTTCCACTGCCCACCTGCATTTTGAGGAAATGACTTTTTAAAAAGAAAATTTATTTGAAGGGGAAATTTTTGTGCGGGTTGGGCTTTTTTCCCGTAGGTTCCTCTTCACAACCAGCTTGTGTCTTATATGAATTAGGATGCAATATCATCCTACAAGAAGATTAGAGGAATTGATAAAAGGGAGAACAAATATGCCCAAACGGATCTAGATCTAGATAAAAGAAACTACGAAAGCTGCAGCAGCATCCCAGCCTTCAGTTCAGAGAAGAAGAAAATTTTTATGTAAATAAGCCTGCGGAACTGTTTTGGAAAAAGGAAACCACACAATAAATAGGTAGATAACTTTGAAAGGACTCTTCTCTGTTGTGGACTGTTCTGTACAACCGTACAGAAGGTAAATACAAAATGAGGGATTCATAAATGTTTTAATTTGTCAAACAAAATGTTTGAGTGGATGGGCCAAAAAGCGGAGAGTATAAACCCTTATCAATAAACTTATTTTTTACTATCAAGATTTCGTAGGAAAATTCTGTTTTAGGTGGTTTGTAATCAAGATTTTCCGAGTTTTGATAAAATTCCAAGAAAAAATGTATGTTGCTGAGAGTGTGGTAAAATATTTAGCGAAGCAATGAATGAATGAATGAATGGAATGGATTTAGTCCGTTAAACAAGTTGAACTCTGCATTATGTATATATGAAAATGTCAGCTACTTTTTTCATACATTTTAGTTTCGCAAAAAAAAATATCCCTGCCATAATCTTCTTTCTTCAATCAAAATTGTTTATGTTGGTAGGATAGATGACGTCATGTTGGACAACTAGATAGGTATGTATAGAATTATTTAAGAATGGCATGATATTCATGAAAGTGCTTTACTTACTTACATAACTTTTTTTTTAATCCTCCCTGTCAATGACTAGGCGCATATTATCCACCAGAATGTAAACTAGTCAATTAAAACGAACGCACAAGATCCATGGAGCTCGTGTTTGCACATCCCATTTGCATTTCCTTTGTTTGTAAACAACTGTGGTGATTAGTGAGAGTGACAAAGAGTTTACATGTTGATCACGTTCTCCTCAGAGTCCTCATTCAATCCCATTTTCATGGCGTGGTGCTATTATTCTATTCTAGTATCCTTCCTCCCATTTTTTTTTCAGTTTCTCACTAGCGTTTTGTTTTACGATCGAGGGAATTTCTCGCTCCCAGTCAGTGTGATAAAAACTGTCCGGATCATTCATGAAAATGACCAAGCCAAGAACGGACTCCTTTTTTGCATACAAATGTAATATGAGATGAAAATCAATCACATCATCACATTCACATCAATATACATATACGGAGTTTTACACACATGCACCAAACAACTCATCATCACTCCACGCTTGATGTTTTAATCTCATATTTATGTAGGTATGTATTTTTTTGTGCGGTCCGGCAGTGGATAATCCCTTCTTGTTTGCTCGCAAACAATGTAATTTTTTCCTTTCTTCTTTTATGTACAAAACATTGACTTCGGCTTAGTAGCCTATTTGCTCTTATCTCTCCCAAAATGCCAATGTCAACTAGCGTCAATGTCACAACTTAAATATTGGATTGGGAGCCCGCAAACTTTGATTGGGAAAAAAATTAGGGAATCCCTTGATTATTACGTGAATGATTTATGATGACTATGTAAACTAGGAACAGCACTATCTTTAGTCTGGTGTAACTAGTCCCAAGAGGGACCACACGGGAACAGAGTAATCTGTATCCCAAAAAAACAAACTATTTTCTCTGTTGCAGAGTTACATAAGTTTCCTTCCAAGTTTCTTCGGCGGAAAAAAATATACTTAGCGAATTCTGTTCCAGTTTCTTGTATGCAATTTTCCCCCAAAAAAACCTCTGTAAAATTGGAGAACAGTTTTATGTAACTAAAGTGGCTTCTTCTCCAGGAACAATGATTTCCTAACGATTTCCAACTTGGGTTGGAAAATATTACTTATCCCAAAGTAAACTGTTTCCTTAAAGACGACTCGAGAGTCGAGAAAATATTTCGTTCATGGTAGCACGAGAATAATATGTGAGAGTCCTTGCACAGGATCCTAGTAGAGCAACAGACATCCCGCAAACAACTAAACCAGTGGATTGCTTCTTTTCTTCTTCTAAAGCCATCTCATCCATCGCGATAGGGAGAAAAATAGAAAGGCATACATTTCATCGGCCGACAAAAACTACTGCTTACTACTACACTCCTCCGACCCAACTTTACCAGAGAGCACACACGACGAGCAAACGAAAAGACGATGCGAATGCGATAGTTTCAAAACCCTTCTGCCTCCTGCATATAACTCAACGACGTCGTCGTGACATGGAGAGTTTCCCTGGCTACATCCAAAACATCGTCGTCGTCGTCATAAGTATAAAAAAGATTGGAATCCAGTTTTCTTCTACTAAGAAGGAAAACTGGGAAACTCTCAGTAGTAAGTGTAGTATAGTAGTGGGATAGTATATATAGTAGTGGTATGGTGATAGAGTCGAGTGGAGGTGGTGGGTTTTCTGGGTAAGTAACAGGAATTGCAATGCCTTCTACTTTTTGTTACTTGGGAATGAATATATGTATTGGGAAGAAAAAGAGTTCAGCCCTTAGCAGGCATGCTTTTTGTGCTTTTCTCCTTTTCAAAAAGGACTCAAAAACAGTGTGATGTAATGCAAGGAAGGAGTCTCTCGTAAAAAAAAATATATATATGATCATATCGAAATCATGATGGCATATAAAGTATCTGTATACACATAATGTAACTATACCTATTTCAAAAGCTTTTCATCTAGGAACATAAATTTATTCCTTTTTCAAAGAAATGTACTTATAGCTATATGTATTTATATTAGTATGTGTACATCTCTTAACTTGATCTCATCCCTCTACTAGCTCGAGAAATCCAATCTCTTCCTGATATATCTCTATAAATCTATGAAACTATTCCCGTAGAAAAGAGATCCAACCCAACCAACCAAAGTAAAGTTTCAAACCCCCAAAAAAAGAGAAACGAGAGCTCTCCTATAAACACCCAAACGAGGAGTTTTGTCTGAGGCAACAAGGAGAGCTGAGAGAGGAGGAGAGGAAAAGAGAGACTTGCTTTTGCTCTCTTCTCCAAACAACAATGCCATGATGACGATGATACCGATGATGAGGGTTTTTCTCTATAGGAAACTTATAAGAAGAACTGAAAGTTGTTTATAAAAGACTTGTTCCTTGAATAACCATATTATATACATATGTATAAAATGTCTTATAGGAACGAGCCGAGTTGTTATATAATAATAAGACTGGAGAGGTCGGAGTTGGAGGAGAATCTAGGAAAACCAACTTGGTAGATTTTCAAAAGTTGCCCTGAGTCCTCCTGATATCATATAAGCTTCCCTGGTACGTATATAGCAGAGTAGTAGAAATAGTGAAAAGCTCATTTGCGATGTGAGGAGCAAGCTGTACGTGATGTAATGGGTATAATATATCCGTATTGCCGATTCATTTTCTCCATTTCATTTCTATCCTGTTTTCTAGACATGCATTCCTATATTTCCTCTCTCTTTTTTTTACTCATTTTCTGGTTCTATTCACTATTTTCCCCGAGTTTTCTTAGATGCCCTTATATTTTTCGTCTTATATTCCATTGAGCAGAAAGGTTTTAGTGTATTTGTTAGTTTTATTTTTGGTATATCTATGAAATTCGAATAGAAACATGCATGTTCTCATACTCTTTTTCCAGTTTTTTTTTCTCTTTTGGGTCCGGTTGTTCTATGATACCATGATAAAGAACTGAAAAGAAGTCGTTGTATGTATGCCTGTTCCATGGTTTTTTTTCTCTCTCTCTATGCATGTTCGTGGATAATGTGTGTAGTCGGTGGAGTTCCCTTTTTCTTCGGAACGAAATTCGTGAAAAAAATGAAAAAGGGAAGGAAGGAGCAGAGCTTCCAGTATTCTACTTTAACATTGCATAATACTACCTACAACCTACCTAACCTAAGCAGCAACGTGGTTACGTTTCGTTACGTAAGTAAGGTACACTTGGAATGGAAGCGTAAGCATACCATAGAAATGGGAAGGCCTCCCAGTCCATACTTCTTTCTTATTTTTTATTTTGTCCCTTTTTCTTCTTCTATTTACCTCAGCCACCACTGCACTACCACCACAAAGAAAACAAGTAAATTTACAGACAACAAAGACAAAGAAGGGAGCACGCTTTAAGAATATGCTTCCTCCAAGTTGGTTTTAAAACGTTGGCTTGGAGTGGATGGATGGAAGTGGAAGTGGTTGCATGGATTTTGATATTGATATGATGATGATGGTGATAATTTTAAAAAATCGCATGAAAATTCTTAATTGGCATGTATTTAAAAAAAGCTTCAATCGATATGATATGACTATGAAACGCAGTTGTCGTAGGGGTTTTCTAATTTGAGATTGATTTGCATACGCGAGAGCTTGCTTTTTCATACGCTTTGTTTGCTTTTTTGACTTTCTTTTCTTTCCATTCATGCATGATCTGTTCCTGTTTGTAAAAGCGTAAAGTGTGGGACTCGACACTCGACCGACGACGGGGGACTGTGGTTGACTGACTGCGGCTGGAGTAAATGCACTTTTGCTGTTCGTCATCGTCAATTCAAAGGTGACGAAAATTCAAATTATTTATCGTGTGCATTTTTCTCTTCGCTCTTATTACATGAGTTAATGCAAATGTATCTTGCAGATGCAGATATATATATGTAGATGGTACAGATATAGATGGGTAGATTCTTTTATGGTTTGTTGGGATTCGATTAGAGCTAGGACTATCTAGAACCAACTTAGGAGGAAGACGGGTTTTTTGATTGGAGATGCAACATGAATGCTGCAATTATTTTGTGAAACAATTAAGACTCGCTTCAACCCAACTTGCTTTAGGGATTTCTTAGACTTCGTTTTTGTTTTGGGTTAGTTCTCCTCAATTTAATTTAATATTTCTTGAAGTTAGCGACGAAGGTAAGGTCGGATATTTCAACTCGTTTTATTCGTGGGAACAAGGCAAGTGTGTAATTTTGTAATAATTAGCTAATTTAACATATTCGCTCTAATTCGCATTATAGGAGAGTCGGAGAGAGAGATGCGTTATTGTGATTTTTTAAAAGTCTAACCGCACTTCGCGTTAACATTTAAGCTTAAATTAATTTCAGCTGTTGTAGTTTTTTCCACTGGAAACACATTTTTCCCCATTTGATCCATCTTAAAATGTAAAATCCAAGCTGTTATTTTCGTTTTCTCTTTTTTAATAACTTAAACAGCCAACTGCCTGTTAGGTTACCTAGCTAGCTAGATAAGGTTGATATTTTCGAAGGGGTGCGGTTATTTATAAATGCGTATAGTAGTAGAGTTCGTATATTCAAGTTTGGAGACGTGCGTGTATTTCAAGTAGTGCGTTAATTAGAGCGAACATGTCAATTAGTTTGATGTTTGAACGAAAGAACAATCGCGATTGATAATTTGAAGTACATATTAAACAGTTCTGAACCGTCACCTGTTCTGGTTTTTTTCCAAGTCGCTCCAAAGCTTTACGTCTATCTTCAAAAATGTCGTCACCTGCAAAGAGGAAAAAGTATGCGAATACTGCCAGGGCCACTACCAAACGGACCAAGGAGGAGCTACCGGAGCTTCCCCTCGAGGAATTGATGCGTGCGCCTGTTACCCGGGCTGCTGCAATGAAAATGTGCATGGAAGCGGCAACCAAAATTTCAACGACTCTTAATGCTCGGAAACAGGAGGAAAACAAAGAAACTACAAAAAATGAGGAAGGTGATGGGCCGGGGGGAGAAGCATCTGCTGCAGGAGGGTCTGGTGAACCAGTAGCAATGGTGATGGTGAACGTGAAACAGGAGGAGACTTCCGATTCTGAGGCCGAGGGTGGAGTTAACATTAAAGAAGAGGAGGAAGAGGAGACTTCTTATTTTGAGGCCGGGGGTGGAGTTAACATTAAAGAAGAGGAGACTTCCGATTCTGAGACCGAGGCCGGGGTTGTGGTTATTAAAGAAGAGGAGGAAGAGCTATTGGATGTTGGATATGGAGAATTAACTGTACAGATGCTGCTCAAACGTTACGAGGACGGGCGGAAGAATGACAAGACACGAAAACGGTTAAAACCTGAAGAAAGGATTCTTCCTGAGAGCGAAGACGAAGAGATAATTGAAGGTATGTATTCCATTGTAAACATTACACATTACGTTGTATGTGCTTGGTTTATGTGATAAGTATAGTCATATGACAATAATGCCATTTCTAATTAGATTCGGTTAAAATTGAAATAGTTCTTAATTTCTAACCAATTTCAAGATGACACGGTGGCTGCAATGAACGGCGAAAACAATTTCCGGAAGTATGTCTTTCCGCAGTATACGGCGAAGGAGAAACTCTATAGAATGCACTGCACGTAAGTGGCACTACTAACTAATCGTCGAATTTTAATTTTTCAATCCATTGAGATCGTGAAAACAAATTTTTAATTTGGTTATGCTTTATGTTTATTTCAATATTTTTAGAGTGATCGAGAATCTGACTTACACGCGACTCGAAGAGTTGTTCAATACCGTGCTCCCTGAGCTCCGTGGAGTCAAAAATGAAGAAGTGTTCTCTAAACGACATGAGGTGAACTGATTTCTATTTTGTGGTAGTGAAATGTTGCATCAACTTTTACTGAATTATGTTTATGGGTAGTGAAATACATATAGATGTAACAGTGCCACTGTGTGTGTAACGTTGTTTTGTACCTTAACAGCTCTTCAAAAC
>JAQGAI010003404.1:0-10805 GCA_034696905.1 Lepidocyrtus violaceus
GAAGGTATGGCATGACATGGCTTATGTATGTATTCATTCTGCATGGTCTACAAAAATGAGATTTGTTTTGACTACCATGCAAAATCCCTACTGAGTATTGAAAAATGTCGAGTAAATTGATTGATAAAATATTCGTAAAAGAAAAAAAACTAAATTTTACATAATATGACACTTTCTACATATGACACAATCCTTTCGTAATGAGAATATCATCCACAGCCAGGTACACATTGTCGGGTAATGAATTCCTTGGAACTTCAAAAGTGAGGAGGAACATGGAATGCAACCCGGTAAACTGGACCTTCGCAGTTAGCCAGTCCAATGCTGACGAAGATCTTTCCGTAATCTCCACCGTTTTCCGGGCTTGTTTTGTTGCGGTCACGGTGACAAAGAACTTGGTTCCCTGACCGGAACTCTTTGGTCGACCTCCGTCCGCTCCGAAAATGAAGTGGACGAAGCGGAAGTACAAGCAAACTGTTCCATCTCCCTCCTCTGGATACATTATGGAGCGTACTTCAAGATTAGACTGCTTTCCGGTTTCCACCACGGTTGCAAATCCCCTTCCAAATCCCGGCGTTTGGTAGGTGGTGTAGTTCCAACCAGGTCCAAAGGTACGGACTGGGCATTTGGCGTAGTCAAAGTCGCAGAATAGGACGATCGCGTTTGTATCTGGGATGGAGTACGCCGGACTGTCGTTAATCCTCAAGATTTCCGTTTTGGCTTTGGGAGAGGAAGAGGGCTTGTTGTTGTTGTTGAAATGGTTGTTGTTCCGGTTATTGTTATGGCTTGTCGTTTGTTTACTGCTACTGAAGGATGAGGAGGAGGGTTTGGAGGAGAAGTGATTCTTCTGCGTCTGAGGAACCTGGATTGTGCCACTGGCCAGGGGAGAAATCCGATTGTCATTGATTTGCTGTTGCTGATGCCTGTCAATATTAACCTTGTTGATTTGGTTTTGTTGGCGATGATTTGAAAATGTGATCCGGGGACTGAAAGTGAAGGGTTTCTTTGTGGAGACGGCGGTGGTTGTTGGTCTTCGTGTGCTGGTAGTCGGCCTCCTCGTGCTGGTTGTCGTCGTTGTTGTAATAGCTCTTCGCGTAGTGGTTTGGATGGGTTTGCTGAAGACGAGTCCGGTGTTCCTGTTTGAGCTGAATCTGTTGAAGGTTGAGCCAAAACTGTTCCGGTTATTGTTGTTGGACTGTTGGGGCCTGCCAGAGTTGAACCGCGTGCCGATTTCATTGTTGAAGTTGTTCCTGTGGGGTTGAAAATGGTCGATTTCATTGGATTCGATTTCGTTGAAGATGATCTTGGATGGGGATGCTGTGGTTGGTCTTGGGGTGGTTGTAGTGGTGGTGGTGGTGGGGCGACGTGTTGTTGTCGTTGTTGGCCGCCTCGTCGTAGTTGTTGTTTTGCGGGTTGTTGGCTCTGGAACATGGGAAATTTGAGGGATGAAGGAGTGGCCAGAGGAGCCTAGAAAAATTAAAACCAAAGAAAAAACTTTCAATTAGTTTCAAGAAGACAGTTAACCTTGCCCATTGTTAACCAAAACTTATCGGATTATTTATACACGATGTACAGTATTATGATCAGTGGTAATTACAACATAAAACATCTCATTTTTGTTACACTTTTTACACATTATCTGAACTCACAGCTCATTATAGATCTTTTAGATCAGTAGTTCACACATTAATGTACACATTATTATTTCACCGCATATTAAGTTTTTGTTATTTTTGGGGGAGGGGAGATGTGAGACTTCTCGTTTTATGATACAATTGGAGATTTTCCTATGCTAGTCATTAACATGATTATACTCATTTTAAGGTTTCATTTGTACACTTGGAATAAACGAGGGGTTTTGGTTTCGATGCTACAAAATTTACACTGTATAGACGATATTCACAAGAGGCAGTACATTTTCGGCTATTGATCTGCTAGATAGGAGGATTTATTAAAGTTTTCCGTAAAGAAAATCTACTTTAAATCAGTTTTCATTAGTTCAATTAGGCCCAATCACCAATTTACCTAATTATAGTAATTATATATACATAATTTACAAAAAAAAGCACTCTGGTTAAAATCGATAGTTAATGCATTACAGACTACAGATATTTTACAAGCGTACGGGAATTTTTTTGTGTTGTTTTTTACAAACCAAACCATAAAGATCAGTAAACATAAGAATATAAAATTGAAATATTTCCATACTCATCCTTTCGTATATACTGTACCCATTATAAAAGGCTCCGAAATAGTTCAGCTCATTTGCTCGGCATGCAAAAGAAGGTGTGTTTAACAGTAGCATATCCGTTCCACCATAGATATAAATATAATAAAATAAATTAAATGCGATACGAAATCATAAAAAGTTTTTAAGGCAGTGATATGATAATTATTGATACTGGAATGCTACGAGATTATTACGACTAAAAAAATCGTACTTAACGGTCTGCTTCAGCTTTGAAGGTCAGACTATAAATAGAAAACAAATTAATAAATGAAAGTAAATGATAAAAGTTTTTGAAATGAAAAATAAATAAATATATAAAAAGCAAGAAATAAATGGAAAGAAAATAAAACACAGTTAATTTTTCATGCTGCAGTAGAGCAGTGAATCCTATTGGGAAAGGGATTCATCCATGAAGCTGATGATGGTACACGAATTGATTCCCAAAGCTACTGCTATGGTGGATAAAATGTCCGGAAGACGTGACAAAGTTATGCGTGGGCG
Organism: Lepidocyrtus violaceus; assembly: GCA_034696905.1. Lineage (NCBI taxonomy): Eukaryota > Metazoa > Arthropoda > Collembola > Entomobryomorpha > Entomobryidae > Lepidocyrtus > Lepidocyrtus violaceus. The sequence continues at coordinate 2,732 of JAQGAI010003404.1, forward strand.
GATGGTGGGAAACGGCAGTTGTTGTTCCCGATGGATGATGCAGTTGAAGGATAGGATGGTGAGTCTGTTGAAGATGATGTGTGGCCTGAGGAATATAATGCTGCTGTTGTTGCTGCTGATGATGAGTAACCGTCGGAATAACTACGTGATGTTGGAGGACCACCGGTTGATAATGAGCCACTTGGCCATTATCATTCCCATCATTATAATGATGAACAATTTGATGGTGGTACTGGGCCTGAGGCTTATGTTGTTGCTGCTGCTGGGTCACTGGGATCGTCGTCACTGGATGATGGGAGACGTGATGGATAAGCGGTATGTGATGACTCTGAATGAAATGTGTCTGTTGTGGTGCCACAACGACTGGGAGATGCTGTTGTAGTTGGAAGGGCTGGTATGGGATGAGTGCAGTTGTGGAAATGTGATGCCTTGTCGTATGATGCACTGCTGTGGGTAATAGTGGGTGCCCTACTGCTGTTGCTAAAAAGAGTAGAAAAGGTCATTTCAACACGAGACGCTGAAGGTTAATATTCGAGGCACGACTTATAAAAACGAAAAAAAACCGACCAACAGAGACAGAAGATGGAAGTAGATACTACATAATCATTTCATTTAAGTTTTTGAAGACGCTTCTGAAAACGCTCATGTAAATCCATAATCCAATGCAATAAATTATAAAAATAAATAATAATTAAAAATAGTTGTAGAGTCAAATAAATATATTCCCCCAAAATACTTAATATAAGATAGGCTAAGCGAAGAGGATCCTGCAACAAGTAATTAAAGTATGGATAAGCGTTTTTCGTTGCAGAAAGCTATCACGTTTTTATTGATAGAATCTGTGCAACGGATCACAGACCAGCTATTGGCTTTGTCACGCATTTCATGTTTGTACTTATTTTTTGTTCCTTCCCTCCTGTAATTAGTGCAGGTAAATTAATTAGATCTAACTGACAACTTGCAAAAAATTTTGCTTCATTGCTAACCATAACCATATCCATCTTACCTCCTTTTGTACTGCACTGCACTGCAACGATGCAAGTCTGGGACATCCTGCAATGATCCTACTTTACTCTAGCTACTTCTACATGCTACTTTACTGTAACTGTTCTATCTCTACCGTATTTCCACTTTTGGTTCATTGTTTTCTTTATAGATAAGAAATCAGTGCTCAATCGTAAAACAAAAAATTAGATATTTCTCCTCATTTCTTGTTTTACTTTAGACCGGACCGGACGGAAATTTCAAATCCAGTAAACAAAGCAGGGGAAAATATTTAGCGTTGAAACTGAAAATTACTTGGGATGAAGGATGATCAATTCGAAGGGAAGCTGCTGCTTCTATTCGTTTCGATATCAATAAACCATGTAACTAGAGACTAGTGACCTCCTATTATAGGTATGATTTTTGATAACTTTGCTAAATTACTTCTATTACTACTAACTATACTCGTACTATTCTAACGCTAGAGAGAAACGTTATTATTACTAATGTCTACATCTAAAAAAGAAGGTTTGGGAGGACCTGATGATGTGCAAAGGCCAGGATACTGCTGGGAGCAGAAGGTTCCTTCCGGACACGTTGAGCAAGGAGCACCCCTCTTGTACATCTCCGTTGTGATGATGTTTCCAGCGGGTCCATAATTGCAAATATACAGTTTCCTGTTCCACTTGCCATCCTTGTAGTATGCGTAACCACATCCCATTTTGTACGTATCGGCCCATAACATTTGAGTGTAGTGACCAAGCTCTTTAACAAAACTGAGGGAGCATAGCAAACAACAAAATACATGTAGAAAATCATAATTGCACAGTAATATAATCGCTCATTCCATCCTGTTAATTATTTCATTAAGTGGAGCAACCTTGTCACGAAAATTCAATTTTAAGCACAATAACATTTCCGCTTTAAAATGTGCAGTCTTACTCAAAGTAGTCGACGCTTCTTGGATTGAATCTTGCGACTTCATCGTACCACGCCATGATTGCCTGCTCCCAGTTGGAACCGTCACGTAACATGTTTTCACTAAATTGATACAGATTTTGACCGGTCAAGAATCGATCTAAAAAACGATAGACCCAAAAAAAAAATAAAAATAGTTAGGCACACACAATCATTTCACACCAACACATCCCATGCTATCACCTTACAAATTAATTATACTTTTATTTTTACAGCCCATTTAAACTTCGATACTACATGGATCTTCCATTTCCATTCATGTCTTTCCTTCTCTTAAAAATAATGACAGTTTGTTGAACAGTCATCGCCATAAATTACCGTCCGGAGTGGACTACTATGTAACAGGTTGCATTTAATTCCATTCACTTCGTGAAATAAAAAATTGCAAAAAAAAAACATTTTCTTGCTGAGAACGTGCGAAAACAGTAATTTTACTGCATTCCAATAATTTACTTCTATAGTTAAATGTTTTATTTTTTTTGCAAAAAAAAAAAGATTCATGATTCACTTGGATTGGATTGGATAATCATCCCATTTAATTTCATCAATGATGGTGTTTGAGTGCATTCATATCTCTACCTCCCTGCATATATATTCTCCCCCAAAAAAATATGTCAACTTGATCATACTCAATAATAGTTCCTAAAGTACTCTTTTTAAATATAAAAAGAGGAAGTCATTAAACACTGTTGTAGCTTAAGCCTATCCCTAATTCCATCCTCGCTGTAAAATGTATTGTAAACTGCGACAAAACTTATTTTTTTCAAGTGGCTCTTAATGGCTCAATGGAAATCACGACACGACCAGACAAATACATTGTATCGCATTTTATCCCAAAAAATGAATTGAAAATTGATAAAAAGCGAAAATTTTTGGTGCGAATAAACTGTCAAAACGGAGGACTTCATTGTAATAACAAGCGTACGTGAGAACATTCTCATTGCATTTTTATCGATAAAGGATGGAATTTAGGGAGAACGGAAAAATTATGCATTCTGATAGGGATGCGGACACCATGAAGAGGAAAAAACCATTTCATGTCCTATCGGTAAACTTGTCTGTGTAAAATTTTGCATGTCGAAGTTGTCCATAGACCAATCCAAACATATAGTACTGTACAGATAATGTGTCTGGTCTTTCGCCTATAATATTCAAGTCATTAAAAAGCTATAGTGTTAGTGCTAAATCATCAGGTTAATTCGTGACTAGTCAAAAGATTAAAGAAATAATATTCTTGAAATCCCCTCAACGGACGAACGAATGAATGAATACATTGTCAAGTGCAATTCTTTTTTAACTTGACAAATTAGTTTATGATTGCTGTGATGATGATGGTGGCAAAAGGAGCTCTTGAGTGTTGATTTACTAATTACACTAAAAATGCCAGTCGTTCCTAATAATAATCACTTAATTGCTGAATTACTGATGTTAAATTGCTTCATGGAGCGAATGTGTAGTGATGCTTTAATAGAAAAATATTCATGACTGCCTGTTCCCAAATTTGAAGAATCATCGCAGGGGGCATCATGCTGATGAATTTGATGGAAATATATTAATTGCAAAACTCCCATCTTTAATGACACGATAAGTTTTACATTTTTAACGAGCGGAAGAGCAATTTAAGGGGGAAATTATCGAAGAGTTTTAGAACCTAGTCATAATCACATAATCATTTTTATTGTATTAATTAATTGTTGCAATAAAATAAGGAAATGTTCATAATTGGCTTACCAACTTTCCTGCAATTGAGACAGTCATGAGTGTACTTGCATTGTTCTGCGAGCCTTTGTGCGGAGAGCGCCAGCTCATCATCCCATTCCTACAAGGTTCATAGAAAAGGATCATTATTATGAAAGCGGTTTACTCACAACAACCCATTTCATTTGCTTCCGGTCCGATGGTAAGTAGTAACTTTTGAGTCAAGTCATTAAGTAATAATTTTTAGGAAGTTAAATGAGCAGAGATGGCTTCTTAAGAGCTTTTCAATTGGCAGATGAAGGGAATGTAAAGCATGAGGTAACTGTACGAATTCTAATAAGCATCAGTCAAACTTTTTGGTTGCAAGTTCAACGAAATTGCATAGCGAGGTCACACGCGCTGACAATGACAGTGGACCGCTTTGAAGGTATATACAGTAATAATGATGCAAGTAATCAAAAATAATTTGAGTCTATAAGAGTTAGAGGACTTTTTAATTGAAATAAGGGTCTTCCCAAAAACCCAATAACAGCCAGTACAAGTGTGGTCCGCAGTTTGAGGATAATTGAATTTTTAGCAAAAGTATGCATACGGCAGTTTCTTTTCTTGCATCATGCATATACATATGTGAGGGAGTTTGAATGGAGGCAATGAAGTAATAAAATTACTTGCTTACCATTTGCCTAATATTTCCTCCTGAAGGCTGTGGTCCCGGTCTTCCTCTTCGCTCCCCACCGTTGGCCACCATCTGTCTGAGGTAATTGTGTAAATGGAGAATCTGTTTGCGCTCCGCTCCATTGATTCCTATGTCATATGCGTTTTTACATCTTGGACCGACTCCCTGCAAAAAAAAAGATTAAAAAAACATCATGACATAAGTTATTATATTATAAAATAGTGTTTTTTTTACTTTGAAGAAGAAATTTTTTATCCTAAGAAAATGGGCGATGCGTAAATCAATTTTTGTCACTCGCTTATCAAATCATCTTCATCACGATATATTTAATTTTCAGGAATACAGAAAGGAGGATGTTTCATTTGACAGGGAACACGCTGTCGCTGTATCCCATATTTAACGACTGAAGTGTCAAAAGCCGAAGCGTACCCCCTTCAATTTGTTTTACCTTGGTAGTTTGACACTTGACATGGGAGTTGATAAAAATCAAAAGTGAAATAGGTACGTATTTGGGAACCAATTCACGCATGATCCTCACGCATGATTGACCGGCGTGCGTAATAATGCGTAGATAAATATGGCGAATATCTAATTTGTGTTTTATTTGGTGTTTCAGGATGTTGATGTTGACATAAAATTTAAATAATCATGTGATAACAATAATTTTCTCATTAAAGCCAACAATGGAAAATGGGATTTTTACTTGCAAATTACCATTTTAAACCAAGTTTCATTCTAGTTATCATTGACTCCAGTTAGTGAAGTCAAAGTCATGGACAGGGAAGGATGACAATCTATTGTTAGTAAATATATTTTGTATTTAAGGTCATGCCATGGCGCATGCAAACGGTAAAGCGTTTTTTGGGTGTGTTGACTGTTGACAGTGCGGACAACACGCTGGAAATTCTGATAGTTTGGTGAGCTAATTTACTGTGCAAACGAAAACTTGTATGAACTTGTAAAATTGCGAACTGATGAATGAACTGACTGATTCGTATGATGATGGGTACTTACATAACCATGTGTAAATAATGAACATCTATTCATTCAGTAGTTGATGGATGATCAAGATCAACATAAATATTCTGGTCAGTGGAGAAGAATGCTATGAAAATTAAATATGCACAAGTTTGCTAAATAGTATTTGAGCAAATAGGATATTTCTGAGATAAAATCATCGCCGAACAACAGGAAAGTGTATTTATGACCTCACCCACTCCACATAATAGGGAAGCAGTTTGCTTGAATAACAAAGCATGCAATTTTAGGTTAGGTGGATTTTGGATTACATAATTGCAAATTATGCAAATGATTTTACGAACCGTTTATCTTTAAATCAGAACCTTACTCTCGCCAAACTGACTACATAATATCGCTCAAGAGATGATGACAAAAAAAAAACAATAATGTTCATCAACTTGCTGAAAGTCATCAAGCTATGATTGAGACGCCTGTCTGTCTTAATTAATTGGTGATTTACAAGTTTGCAAAGTACTTGACCATTTATGATAAAGTTAGGTACATCACATCTCTGGACATGGATTCTGCACACATTGCTGCATGCCATTTAGAATTACGAATCAGAACATTATGCAAACTTGTGTTTTAGAGTTCCGACTCATTTTACTTAAAATGTTTTCTGTTTCGCAATTATAGTCATTATTACATAGCCACTTTTCTATTACATTTGCGCTCTAATGTGCACACAGAATTTTAAAATGATATTTTATGGCTCATGCCATTATAGTAAAACATTTCCTTATTGGCTTAGGACGTAGGGAGTCAACTTCAAAATGATATAGCCAATTTTTGAATAAATATCGTGATACGAATGATGTAACACCAACATATCGTATTTGTCATTCACAAATTTTGCGGGAACTGGAACTCGCATCAATGTGCTCAACTCAACCTATTTAAAAATGCAAAATCTTTCGTGATACCAAGAAAACCAGTAATGTGCATCTTCCCACACCAGTATTTTTGCAAACTTGACAAAAAATTCAATTCCACTGAAAAAACCTCTTTATCATATTAACGCTCATCATCATCAAACAACATCAACCCATCATATTTCCATGTTTTGTCCAGAAGAATAATAATTATCATTTTTTTTTTTAGAAATATGAACATTTATTACTTGATGAGTTTCAAGAAAAATGAGCAGATTTTTTTGCAAGCTTTTTTTTTAGAAAAAGAAAAACACTGATTCTTTTGCAGAGGAAAACAAAAACCAGGTAAATGCTTCAGTGCACGACTGGAGCTACCAGGTTACGTCAAACTCAAAGCCCTAAAGGTATGAGTGAGTGATTGCGTGCATGACAATCATCCAGAATCATGCATAACATACGTAAGTATGATTATGATTATTATTATCGCAATAAGACAACAATAATATTGTAGGACAGGGCCTCGCCCATATTCTTACAGATAATGATCAAGTCAAAAAATTACAAATTCTAGAAGAGGTATCACTTGAAAAAGATACACGATAAGAAAGAGATGATATATCCATGAGAGAAAAAATTAGCTAGTCACATTTGCCTGGTGTGTGGGGTATGCTATTGACAGAAGCAAGAAAAAATTTGCGTATGATAATTAAGTATTCATATCACATTTAGTCATATCGGAACAAAGGATTGATGATGGTAAAACAATATGGAACTTAGGTAAGATCTGAAGAACAAGGAAGGTAGGGAAGAAAAACGACGCTTTTGTTGTTGTTTTTTGTATAAAGCTTATTTAGGCATTCGAAGATAATTTCATTTACAATTGGCTACATGCGAAAGGTGGGAAGTATGTATGCTAATCAAATGGTTTGGACTAATAGTAGAGCATTGAGTATTAAGTGGCTATCCCATATTGTTTTAGAAACGTTTGATCTTGATCTATAGTAGAGTAATAGGTAGGTACTGGAAGTTGTTCTGATTTGTTTTTTTGCCAGGGTAAAAGCTGAATGAATAGAGGAGGTAATGGTTTTTATCACGCACGTGACAAAGGAAGCTACAGGTGAGGTTGGGCAGTTTTGTATGAGTGATGAACAGTAATAATCTGGATTGGCTGGAGGTGCGCCAAAAATGGTGATTGATATGGATCAATGCAATGGAGCATGCAAGAGATGTGAGAATGATGTGATGCGTGAAGTGAATACGCAGATATGGTTTTTGCATATGTGCTGCGAAGAAAAAACGTAAGAATGAGTTAAAATGCATGAGCTGTTGCTCTTAATAAATTAATAGGAAAAGGGCTTTGACTCAATTATGACAAGGAAACTGATTGAGACGTTTTTTGGCTTAATTTCTTAGCTAAAAGGCTATCAGAAGCTCTTAATCCAGCTTATCATTCCACTGTATTTGTAGAAAATTGTACATAAGTCAATTGGTATAGCTAAACAAGCAGGTATATTCCTTCCATCTGCAATTCCTACCTCCTGGAAGTAAATCGTATTGATTACCGACTCCCTGCATTGCTAACGCTATATCAGATTGACATCACTTACACGTTAAAACAGCATGAAAAGTCATCTTACCTCAAATACCTAGTTGTTTGTAATAAAACATACGTTCACTCACATCGAATCATTCCTGTCATTAAGGAACACACATCAACTTCAAGCAAGCAGTTTTTTTGTGAATGCGTTTTTTACTCGCTTCTCTAAGAATCTACCGTACCTATTCATTTGCTTTTTTACAAGCTGGAGTCATATTAATCAATCAATAGTGCTCACACAAAGATTTC